>CM027881.1:23415866-23538154 GCA_016097615.1 Eucalyptus dawsonii | reverse complement strand
CAATGCTGCATCTACCCTCTGTCAGACATCAGTTCCCAGATGGCCCATCGCACAATGTAACTTAACATGCGCCAAAAAAGTGTCTGATTCCACATATGTCCATATAAAGAAAATTCCCCACCAATTGTCCGAGATGAGAAAGCTTGGTTTGTTTTGCCGTTTTAACTTTTGCATGATGAACACTAGCAGCCATCAGAAGCAGGTAACACTACGATCATTGACTATGTAAATCAAGGGCAGATGCATACTTTAGGGCATTTCTGATCTAATAGGCATATTGATATAGCTGCAAGAAAAGTGTCTACAAACCAGTACCCAAATTGCGTTGGAACTCTGTTTGCCAGAAAAATTGCCCAGCTCCCTCATTGTTTCCAAAAGGTTCCTTGCGCTTCCTAATCGCTGCCTCCAAAATCCTCTCATCATCTGAAATCCATTTACGTGGCGAGAACTCCAGCTGTTCCATGGTTGAGGTTCTGCTCGGTAGAAAACAGAATTCCTCGTTAACCTGCATTTGTGATGCAGTAAGCTCCATTCTCTCCTGGGAGCAATTTAAATCAAAATCCTCAGCTTCAGGAACTGGACTAATTCTCGTGTTCGCACATGGATCCGAATTCAAACTCAACCGTAATGACAAGTCACATTTTCCCTCTGATGATTTCTCATCGGTGTTTCTGGAATTGACTCTGCCAATGACGTTCAGAGTACCTTCAGAACTATTATGGGATAAAACATTGTGCAGCATAACACCTTCAGTAGACTCTGGAATCGATGTCCCTATGGGAGTTCCAACAAGTATGGTGCCTGTATCATCTGGAACTTGTGAAACTGTCCGCATCTCTTCAGCTTGGCAGTGGTTTCCATAATACAAGGGATAAACCGAACCAAAGTTCACCAAGGAGTTTGTTTCCATGGTCATTACTCCGTTAAATCTTCGAGGACTACTCTCCAATGGAAGAGGGTGACTGCCAGGAGAAGCAAGTTCATGTCTTTCCATGACATGATTGTAAGGCTCCGCTGCCAAGTGATGGGAACCTGCAGTTTCACACCTCGCCACCTTTGGAAACTGTGCAGAATGAACTGCCGGTGACTGCGGAAATCGTCTGTCAGTTAGTTTATCCGAAGTTCCAGACATCTCAACAACAGGTTCCCGTGTTCTTGGAGTCAGATAAGTCCTAAAATTATTGTGCCTTTGACTTCTCGAAGCTCTCACAGGTACACAACCCAAATTCAGTGCAGCTGCTCATGGGCGAACACATTAAATCAACACAGATTCACGAAGAAACAGTGTAAAAAATATTCTAAACTAAGTCCCAAAGTACATGGAAACGGAGCAAAATATCAACACCGAACTCTCGACTGCCATGTAACAAGTGCATTAGGAATTGAGGCTGAAGCTGATGAACCTTCAAAAAGCTCAGAGCTAGATCTAGCATAAAGCATTTTTTTTAAAAGCAATTCAGTACCTTCAACACATGGTGGCAAGAGGCATCCAGTTTCAGTGCTCTCATCCCTCCGGATAATAGTATTAATGGCATCATTAACCCTCTCCCATAGAGTTTCGAGATCCATGTACTCCGCCTAACCAAACAAACAACTCAACTTACAACGAAGCACCACACAAAAACCTTGAAAGTACACACAAACCCAAGAACCCAGAAACACCAAAAGAAGGCAAAAGAACAAGTAAGAACCTCGGAATTAGCTTTGGAGTACATGATTTCCTCAGCCCTGAAAACAACAATGGGAAGCTTCTCCTGCCATTCCCGGTTGTTCTTGGTAGCAGAGCTGTGCGCCTCCCTGACGACCCTGATCAACACCAGGCGGGCATCCCAAATTTCACAACTCCAACACAAAAAAAGACACCAACCTTAAAGCCTCGAATTCAAGCACGAATCAACCGAGACCGACCCACCTGAAGATCTGCTGGATGATGGTGCCCCGCATGGGCTGATGCCTCTCGCTGTGCCAAGCTCGCCTGACGCACTCATAAGGTCTCGGACCGGGCCTTGGCATCCTTCCTCCCGCCACAAGATTCACATCAAGAAAACCCAAGAACCAACGAAGGAAGCACAAGTAATTCAAGCAGCCGAGAGGACAAGGAGAGACTCTACATGGGCGAGGAGGCAGAAGGTGGGGCTTGATGGGTTCACTGTGGGGAGTGCAAACGTCGTGCTTTTGCTATCTCCTGCCACTTTCGATGCCCAGTTCGCAGTGGGTCGAGGGCGGATTGAAGAAGAGGGAGAGGGGGAGGAGAGAGAAAGAGTTGCTTTCGCTTTCCCCATTCGTTTATGGCCTTTGTCCTCCCCAATAATTCAACAAGCCAAAACGCTTTCTTTTCTCTCTTTCTATAATGGCTGGGAAATGAATGATAAATGGGAAAAAAAATTGTATTGTACCGCCTGTAGTTTTCCTCGCCCAGCATTTTTCTCTCCTCTAGTGCAAGAGAATATCACCAAGACCATGGTCAAATGGATGTCCATAATCCATGATAGACAAACCTCACCATCATTCACCCAAGAAACAATTTCTCATCAGATTCCAAAAAATTTCAGTCCCCCTTTTCACATTTGGCTTTCTTGTGCCTTACTAATTCGTCGTGGTGATCGACCATGCGCCCAACGGGATGGTGCAAGGCTTGCCTCAATGCTTTTCAGTCAGCCAGAACCTAGACAAAATGCCCCCAACTTGAAGAAGGGCCGGTCCATTCGGCTCTAGCCTGACTTTCGTGCTTTCTTTAAATTCTAAGAATAGATTAGTTATTATGTCTTCGAACGTGAAAAATCATTTTTTTTATATTTTTATGTTTCTAATTGTATTCATGAGTTTACTAAATTGCTTTGGGCATAACTAATGTATTCCTTATCGTTTGCTTTTCATATTTTCACACACCCACAAAAGCTATATGAAATAGTTGGGGCCAAGCCGGGCCATTTCAAGCTTAGGGAGCCCTGAAATCCCGGCCCGAGCCTTTTCGGGTCGGTCCGGTCTGGGCTCCAGGCAAGTGGCGTGCCTCCGATCAGGAGGACAGGGACCATCACTCAAAAAGTTATTTTACTCCACCCGCGAGTTCACTTTGACCAATTTTTTCCAGTCAGATCCCCGACCAGTGACCAGGCCCAGCACCCTTTTGAAGCAGTGGGGGTGAACAGCCTTTAAATCTCAAACCAAGGACATGACCAGGGCAAAATGGATCTGAGGGGGAAAAGAACATGTCATTCCCTTATTGACCAATCCAAAGCTTTGCCAACACATGTAACGTCTCTAAAATTTTCAGTATCCCAAGATAACGTAGGGGATTCAATAGCCCACGTGGTGGACCATGTGAAATGAGGCATGACATGTCACAACCTATGCGGTTGTCCATCTAGACAAGCAATATGTCATGCTTCCATTGAAACTTGGACAGACAGCTCACAGACTCCGTTTATTTCGTGGAAATTGAAAGATTTAAAATATATTTTCATAAGAACGACGGATGGTATCACTTACTAAAATGGATGAATGAAAAACATTCTCATCTTTCACGAAAATATTTAAACATAAATTGTTGTAGATAATGAAAACGTTTTTTATTATAGTTATTCAAGCGATACAAATGATCATTTTATGAAAATCATTTATCTTCCACGAAATAAATAGAACCTAAAGCAAAAATGATCGACTTCATGAGGGCTAGACCGTCCACAATTTTTGCATTCCCTCGTTTTTCTTCACTCTAGTTTACATGGCAATGTCATTTGCAGCGTGTGCTTGATGACCGGTATGTGGTTTTGAAGAAATCCAAGTATGATTAGGGCCGACGTCTTGTTAACCATCATATCGACAGTCGATCGTCACTCAAATCCGATGATTGCCTAAATATTCCATATCAACGTTGATGTGGAACCGAAAGTTTTCAGTGATTTAGATCTAACATAATAAAAGGGGGTGTTGTTTTCAAACTAGTTGGCCCACGAAACAACATAATCCCCCAACAAAGATTGCAACTAGACCAATGGATTCTCTATTCAACCTTGTTCAGTTTGAGTAATGCCAATTTCGATTAACTCTCATCTTATCAGGAAAAAGAAAATTGATGGATGAACTTATATATATGATACAACCCTAACAAACCTGAAAAGTATAATGAATGAGTATTGGGTCAACCGTCTGTTTTTGACCACCTAAAGGAAAACCAACATTACAATCTTCATTAATTTATTTCAATTTTTCAGAAAATAATGCTTTTTTCTTCTTTTTTTCAATTTTTTTTTTCATCCTTCCCCAAATTCACCATATAATTATTGAGATTTGAATGGGGAGCTACCGTGCTTCAATGTCACGTCCACATCGGTTGCTCTACTTGGAGAAGGGTCGGCTGTCCATTTACTGTGCATGGTACTTCCTGAGATCGAAAGCGCTCCGCATCCCAACGACCGATGTCCTTTCCTTGATGCAGCATCCAAGTGAAAATTCACGAGACTCGTGAATGAACCGATGCAACGCATGCCATGTCCTTTTTTTCTTTTTTTTGAGAGAGCATGCCATGTCCTTGATCGACTCATGTTGATCATCTTCTATATTTTTCTCAGCTTCTTTTTTTAGGAGACAGATTTCTACCGCATCGATGTTTGGGGGCACAAACGAGCTGGGAGAGTGCTTGGGCCGGAATTCGGGGTTTCGGTCCAGCCAGCTCTTTTTTTGGCAACCCTAACTAATGTGATAGACTTGGGTTCATTTGGTAGATTCTCGATGACATTAAAGATGCATTTGTTTACTATTATGTTTCTAAGAATGATTTCTATTCATAAATGTTTTTTTTGTTCCATAGACAAGTTCTTGAGCATTCGAAAATATTTGATAATTGTCCAACTACTTCCAGAATATATTTGAGTTTGCTACAATACTTAAGTTTTTGCAACTTGTAACTCCTTTTAATATTTCAATAATTTTATTATATTTTTCTTTTTTTAATTTTTTTCTTTTCTTCTTCTTCTTCTAGCCAGCCAAGGCAATGGATGGTGATTGGCCAACCAAGGTCTAGTGAGGCTCCCCCTCGATGGTTGGCAACCGACTAGGAAAAAAAGAGGAAGAAAAGAAAAAGAGAAAAAAAGAGAGTGAAACTATTTTGACTTGATTTTGGGTTGTTCCTATGGATAAAGAAGCAACTTTTTTTTTCACTTTTGATTTTATTTCAAATCTATTCCACAAAACAAAAATGTTTCCGAATGGATTTTTATTTTTATTTTTATTTCGGGAAGAAAAGAATAGATCAGGCACTGTTTGGCACATTACCAAATATGTTGTAATTAGCCCAAGCTAATCATACAACAGTAGGCTTAGACCAAAGTAAACCAATCTTTGCTTGGCTAGTTTGGCCTAGCCTAACTGTGTTTTGCTTTTGTAATTAAAATGGATAAGTCATTGTATTTTATCCCTGAAAGATCACTTCTTTTCATATACATTTTCGACCACTTTTTCGAATGCAGGGAAGAAAAGAATAGATTTCAATTATGTTCTGTTGAATTAAGTAAGAATTTATCAAAGTGTCTTGAGAATGAATAATGCCTTTTCCTATTATTTTATTCTTTCGCTTTAGATTTTTTAAATTTTGAGAAATTAGTAGTTTGAGTAGGTTCGGACCATTTCGAACTCAATCTTCTCTGGCCTCAACCGGCCCGAATAAAAATAAGACAAGCCCAAAATCATGGCGCAAGCCTGTTCTGGCCCAAAAAATCGGGCCGGTCGAGTCCGGCAATTTTTGCTACACGAAATCGAAAGGAGAGGTCTCCATTTGTTTTATCATGATTCCCATATAGCCATTATGAGTTTCGCATGGGTATATGTCACGCTTAGACAATTCCTTAACCTATACTTAATAACTTAAAGTCTTTAGCATCACACTTGCCTTCTCATAACGGGAATGTCGGGGCATAAATTGAAAGTTATTATCGAAGATGGGGTATACGTTTCTTGCGTCGCGGTTGGTGTGGTACTTTCTTGATGTATATAAATTAGACTTATCTTTTGAAAAATAGAATAGAACTCAACTCGCGAGAACATTATAATTACAAAAATGTGGATTCACCTAAACTTACAAAACCCAACCTGCCTTGGACTGAACCCAAGCAACACTAATCTTAAAATATTGTATGAAGAAGAAAAATGGAATTAAAAATCCAGATGTTGAAGGGGCACGATGATGAAGTAGTGGTGGAGCATTTCTTGGATCTGGAGATGAGTAAGACCGAAGCTTTCCTTTTCCTCCTCTTTCGTGGCTTTCCAATGAACGAGGTCTGTCCTCTTCAATAAGAAATTGGGATCATTATGCATTAACATCGTGTAAGATAATGGTGGTGTCGTTCTTATGAATGGAGGCGTGCGACAGAGTCATCGATGTCTGCCCTTTCATCTTGAAGAAAGATGAGTTTGTCCTAATGACCATGGGAATAGAGTAATCACTAGCTCTTGTATGTGTGAAATGTCGAAAATGCTAAATACCCAAAAACGAGGATGTGAAGATCCTTGTCGGGGTGTTTTGTTTTTGTCACGTAAAGTTAATTAAAATCACAGTTCTAAATATCAATTATTGGTAAGGTAATCGGTTTCGTGGTAGGTAAATTTCACGTCTAGATCATCAAACCTACCATGTTAAAAGCAATTCCCCATTTTTGGGAACTGAAATTTACCCTATTTTCCTATTTCTTTGATTCGAATTTAGGATTTACATGAGAACCTGTTTTTCTCTTGTTCCTTTTTTGGTTTTCATGTTTTATAGCAAAAAAAATAAAAATAAATATGAGTAATAAAACAATTCAAAGTAAAAGATAAAGATGAAAATTCCTATATACCAAAAGCAACAATTACATAAAAAAAATAAGTAATCACGTATAATTATTAACAATAAAAATTTAAAAAACATGTACAATAAAACATAAATTATAAAACATCATCCCTCATTCATCCATGAATATTTTGCTTCAAATTTTGACCACTCAAAAACAAAACAAACAATATAGTTAAATTTACAATAAATTTATATAAAATCTCAATCATGAGGTTAAAAAGAGAGAAACCATGGTGTTTACTTTTTTCAGATTTATCAAACTGGTTTTGAAAATCAGTCCAAATTTCGTTGGGCCTTCACTGAAGGTATCTACCAATTCCTAAAACCTGGAACTGTGAATCTTTTTGGTTTTGTTTGGTCCAATTACACATTCTTAATTGTTGAGATTCACCAACACATCAAAGGAGAATACTATGTGGTAGTAGAGTTTCACATAATGACCTCATTGTTTTTCTTGTCTCCTTTTCTATTTTTCATGTGTCTGTTGTTCGATACCATATGACTATGATTCATCTTAATAATATATGTAGACACGAATAAATTAACGGCTTAACTTGAGGTTCAAACTACTTGTGATATTACTTTATATCATGGAGAGTTAGTCACACCGAAGTAACTTTTTTTAACTATCATCTAGTTTCGGCAATGAAAATCAATATCATCCCTAATATCGGGCAATACTTGCTAGCCGCATCACATTACATGTATCGTGGAAGAAGGCTATGGATTGAGTATTACATTCACCTCTAGTATCTTAAAATGACTTTTATCACTACTTTTTATGGCTGGCAATTGGTAAACAAAGATGTTTTCCTCTCTTTGGCATTGGCAACTCCTCAATTCGAGCTCATGGCCATAGACAAAACTTGATGTTGACGAGACAGGAGTAGGTCTCTCCCTCAAGATCCCCGACCACTCTCGAGACATCTTAGATTAGTTAGGTCTTGACGCCTATACCCACGCTAATATAGAGAAATACATGCATTTAAATCTTATTAACTAGATTATTTATAATTCACGTGCAAAAAAAAGAATTTTTCTTTGTCATGTAATGTTTGTGATGGACATCAGATTTAAAGTGAGAATAAACTCTTCAATGAGTAAAGGATTTGGAAATATCTAATCTGATAATTTTAATCAGTAAAATTAATACGCGTGCATAAGATAAATATAATGATGAAACTACTAAACATTTTTCTTTTGCTTTTCTTAAGACCATTTTAACTTTTAACCATTTCTTGTTTGGGATTAAAGTCGAGTGAATGCGGATGGTATGTTAGGAGTTTCGATTTACATATTTGAGCGATAAGAAAAGAGTAATGAATTCATAAAAAAACGGTGTTACATTAGTAACTTCATGGGCACAAATCTTCCCTTATTTAGGTAGTCTAAAAGCCGTCACAAAACCAGTTTTATTAATATTTAGCGATAATAAAATTTACGGGAGTTCATTTAGGGTACTGTACATTTCAAGAGGAGAAATTCCCTTCGTGAAAAATATAAGAGAGTTTTTTTGTCAAATTGGTGAGTTGATAAGTTTTTTTGAATCTCCCAATGATTTGAAAAAAAAATCGAAAAATTTACTGATCAAGATAGTCAAAATCAACTATTAATTAAAGAAAATCAGGACGTACGAAGATAATTAATTATTAAAAAAGATCCTAAAATTAAAATAAAAAAAAATTAAACTCGATCACATTCCGAAAATAAAAAAATAAAATAAAAACTCCTGCGAACAAATGCAGTCGTTATTCGTAAACAGACGGAAGCTCCCAGCTCCAGCTTCTCCCTCCATTTCCTCGTGGGGAAATGCGTTTCCGTTGACGAGAATTCCGATCCACCGACGCTCCCCGCCGCCGCCGCCGCCGCCATGTCGATCCGCCGCCCGCCGCAGCCGGCGGCGGAGTCGTCCCCCTGGGACACGATGCTCCCGGGCCCGCCCAGCCGCAACAACTTCGGATCCATGGACCTCTCCCCCTCCGGCCTCCTCGCCTTCCCCTCCGGCTCCTCCGTCACCATCGTCGACTCCCGCTCCCCTCCAGCTCATCGCCGCCGTCCCCGTCCCCGCCCCCGCCGCCCTCCGCCGCCTCCCCTCCCTCTCCCCCTTCGTCACTCGCCGTCCGCTGGTCCCCGCAGCCCTCCCCCACTCCCTCATCCTCTCCTCCGCCGCCGACGACCTCCCTCCCCGCTCCTCCTCGCCGCCGGCGACCGCCACGGCCGCATCTTCCTGCTCGACCCCCGCTCCCGGCTCCTCGCCCCCCTGACCTTCGGAGTCCGACTCGGTCTCCCCAAATCCGGCGTCCAGGACCTCTGCTGGATCCAGTCCAAGCCGGACAGCTTCCTCCTCGCCGCCCTCTCCGGCGCCTCGCTCCCTTTCGCTCTACTCCCCCGCCACTGGCCGCTGCATCTGGAAGTACGATGCCTCGCCGGTACTTCTCCTGCATTCGCCGCGATCCGTTCGACTCGCGCCGCGCATGTGCCATCGGGATCAAAGGGTTTCTTCTGTCTATCAAGGCGCTGGGAGAAACCGAGGACGACATCTCGGTTGGCGAGTTGCAGATCAGGACCGATTGCAGTGAATTGCAGCGTTTGGAGAGGGATTTGACTGGATCATCATCGTCGTCGCCGGCGGCTGCGGTTTTTCCCACTTACGTGGTGAAGTTGGCATTTTCGCCACACTGGAAGCACATCTTGTATGTGACGTTTCCGAGGGAATTGGTTGTTTTTGATTTGCAGTACGAGACAGCATTGTAGGCGTCGCGGCATTGCCTCGAGGTTGTGGCAAGTTTCTCGATGTGTTGCCGGACCCGAACCACGATTGGCTTTACTGGCCATCTCGATGGAAAGCTTAGCATTTGGAAGAGAAAAAGTAGAAACTTTAAGCTATTCGTCATTCTAGGCAAGGAGTGTACTTGAAATTTTGAGGCTGCATTTCGTTAAGAGGATCATTGCGTAAGGAGTGACTTCAGCTGGTCTTTATTCCTTTGCTTGTATGGTTATCATGCAAGTGTTCGTTGACTAAAGCTAGAAGCTGCATATTTTGTTGTTGATGATGAGTACCTTGTTGAAGAGTTTTCTCCTTCTCTCCGCACTTAGTTTGACGGTTTAGCTTGGCATTCAGACTGTTGCTTACGAGGATGGTATTGCAGGGAGAACAGGTGCATGTTATGTGTACTATGGAAGAGTTGATGCCTTCCATTGGTACGATCGTACCTTCTCCTTCGATTCTTGTGTTGTCATCTGCGAATCAGATTCCACCCTTCAGAATGTTGCAAAGCAATACTCTGATGCACCTCCTTCGCCTGCCTCCAGTGTGGAGTTTGACAATCCTTTTGATTTTAGCGACGATTCTCTTCTTGTTTCAAAACACGATTGATCTCCATTTCTGATGATGGAAAAGTGTGGAACTGGCTTTTAACTTCTGAGGGCGATTTGTGTGCTCAAAAGGACACAAATGACACAAGTGCCGTGCCTGATGCCACTGAGGTATCGACTCTCGAGAACGATATGGAAGCCAGTGGCTCTACCACCGGGAAAATTGCGTCTAAAGAAATTCAGCAGTCAGTGAATGTCAGTGATGGCAGAAGCCGCAAATCAAAATCGTCCCTCAACGAGATGGAAAAATCTCATTTGGGTTTGTGGGAAAAGAAGTTATTTGTAGTCATTCAAGCTCCTTGGTGTTATTTATAGCTAGTCAGATTTGAAAGAATCTCAGGGTTTAGAAGTATATTAGAAAACATTTGCACTGTAGCTTTCCTGTGAACAGTTGAGATGCTGATAACCTGAAATTACCCTTGCATGCATCCTAATGAATATTCTGCAGCTGTGGGTATATATGGAAAGATAGTTCTCGGTGCCTTCTTTTTTCTCTAGTTTGGCAGTGAAATGTGCCCTGTTTAAGCTCTAAATTTTAGTTTCCTCCTTTTAAAGCAATGATGCTCATGTTCCCCAAGATTTACCATTCACGTCTATTTCTCTAGGTGCCAACAGATCTCTTGTGCTCTATTTAGCATAAAAAGGCATAGTGACAAGTTATATTCTTGATGCAGATGAGTTTAGTTGGACAACTTCAACTTCTTTCATCAACAGTGGCGATGCTGGCTGTGCCATCCTTCATTAATCGCTACATTAGCCCGTCAGTTGCATTCTATCACCTTGTGGCATATCATAGTGATTTCTTCACTTGCTCAATAATATAGTTAACGTCTATCAAGGATGTTTGAGATTTTCACTGATTAATAAATGTTAAAATATGAAGGTGGAAACAGTCCTGCTGTAGCTGTTCCACTGGTTGCTCTTGGAACACAAAAGCGGGGCAGTTGATGTTATTGATGTTTCTGCCAATGCCGTTTGCAGCAAGTTTTAGTTCACAATGGTGTTGTTCGTGGATTAAGATGGCTTGGCAACTCTAGGCTTGTCTCATTTTCATATACCCAGGTCCATTTTTCTGTACATGCTATTTTGCTCCTCCCTCCATTAGCATTATTAATGTTACCAGCCATAGCATTAGATTTGCAGGTTGCTGTCAATTACTAATGCATGACTCATGTTTAATTGACTTCAGGCAAATGAGAAAACTGGAGGCTACATCAATAAGCTTGTTGTTACATGCCTTGAAGTGGCCTTAATAAACCATTTCGTGTTTTACAGAAGCCAGAACGTGCACCAATAAGAGCTTTAAGAGCTTCCTCATCAGGAAGGTTGACTTCTCTTTGCTTTATTTTGGCTTTCTATAGTCGGTTTAATTACACAGTATGGTTTTTGGGAACGATCAGTTTAACTTCTCTATGTTATGGGTAGCATGATGCTACAAAAGAAGCAAAGAAAGAACTTCGCAGTAGTATGAATGAGCATGGTCCTATAAAAGGAATGATCTTCCTTATCACTTAATCTCATCTTTTGGACCTCACAGCCCATGAACCGAGTCAATTGATGTAATCATGAGACCAAGTATTGAGTTCTATAATTATGAGTCCATGTGTTAAAGCACCTAATTTGCTGCAATTAAGGATTTATACCTTGTTATTATCTACTCTGTGCAGATACATACTAATCATGTCATAAAAGTGCATACACAAGGATTAGATTGCTACAATTTATGTGATTAATGTGGTGCTTTGTGATTTTTCTTACCTTTTTGAGCTTGTTGGTCCCCACATATCATTCAAAGCTCAGTTAATCACCCAAAATCTAGTTTGGTAGTATCTTTTGGGTCACAGGTTAAGTAATCGCATTTCATGAAAAGAAATCATGATCCGCTTGTGACTTACATGCTTTGAGTTAGGAGTTCTGGCATTAAGTTACTAAAGAAAATGAATTCTGCAGTTCCATCTCATTCTTGTGTTGCTTTATCGCCTGCTAATAGTTTTTGCTGTCTTTTATTGTTATCTCTGTAATTCTATGATGTAGCATAAGAAAAACTTGATGTGGCCGCCTGCAACCTATTGGAGTCAGAAGCTGTTAAGTCGTGTAGTAATTCAAACTCACCATTGTCAGAGAAGTTATTTGTGTAGTGAGATGAGGGGTGGGCATGTGGCTTGACTGTTATTTTTCAAGGTGGGAGTAAGAGTAGCGGCTAGCATTCATGATCTTACACAAAATACATGGATGGATTTCCTTGCAAATGTGGGGGTATCTTTAATTGCCTGCGAGAGATTACAATGACAGGGGAACATTGAGATATGCTGCCAATTGCTGACACTGGTGAGACTTTGTAAGGTGGTGGTTCTTGTCTTCTGGTTGAACAGCATAAGAAAGAATAGTAGTGATTATAAGTCATGAAAGTCTAGGCAATGCACCTTTAGTTGCTTGCTGACATTTGGGATCTATTTAGCATAACATTTAACTCATTATAACCATAAAAAAAGTTGGAAGAGGATCTGTTGATAGCAACATTGTTCTGGCTGATGAATTACTTCTGATATGATGGTTATAAACAATAAGGGACTATCAAGTGAGAACTCCTATTTGTTTTCTCCTTCCTGGGTTGTTCCTTTCTATTTGACTGCACCTTCAGCACAGCATAATTACTGTTTTTGCCTTCACGTGTCTGAGTAAGTTGTGTCATCACAACACATTGCAGGTATCTTCTTATTTTGTTTCGTGACGCTCCTGTGGAGGTCTGGGCTATGACTAAAAACCCTATCATGGTAAGTTAGCTTGTAACATCTTCATCAGAAACGTTTCGCATGCTTGTTGCTCAATGATTTTACTGACTAACCATCGACTATTGTTTATGTTATTACTGACTTTACATGGTGCTTTTCCTGTGAACATTGATGAAAACTAGATCTTCTTAGTATTTAGCTGTTGGTAATCTCTAGATTTTGATGTTCTAGTGAAGCCTTTCAAACCATCATTAAAGCAAGTGAAATGATCCTTGTGATTATTTACTCCTTGGCATGCCACCCAAGTGAAGTCAATATATGATATTGTGAACAATAAGAAACGTGATGGATTATGAATGGTTAAGGGCACAAGAACTTTATCGATTCTTGACCAGACATGCTCTATTCCAAAATACGGATATGAAGTTACATTACCAGAGTTAGCTGCAGCATAAAATTTTTTGGCCCTTGACCATTCTGTAATGACTAGGACATGGATGCTTCTCCATACCCATGATATTAGTTCTGTAATGCTACCTTCATGGTTTCTTTTTATGGTATGGGATATTTTGGGTTACGAGCACTGCATTAATGACCTTGTCTGATAAAGTACCAAAAATAGTTCTTATTTTACTCGATCACATTAACAGAATTTTATGCAAAATCTGCATATTTACTTTTCCTTTTTTTTTTTTTTTTTTTTTTGAGTTTCCTACTTTATGTGATTTAGTTTTGGTCTAGTAAAGTACTGTATATTGCCTATTATCATAGTAGCCATACGAGTGCAGCATGTACATCTGATGCTATCCTACAGCTTTGCCATATCGAATGCTGTGATTTAGGTATTTATCATGCTTTATATCTCTATGTAGCTTAGATCATTAGCCCTTCCATTCACGGTATTAGAATGGACTCTTCCAACAGTTCCAAGACCAAGTCAACTGCCTAAGCAATCATCGTTACTGTCCAAAGATCAAGCAGCCATAGCAGCAGATGGATGCCTTCTCCTACTACACCTTCAGATTCCAGTAAGCATGTCCATATACCTGCTAGTTTCTGTCTTGTTGTAACCGCTGAATATTTCTGAGTTTATGTAAAGTGGAGATTGATTTTCATGTGCAGAAGCATCAACCCAGGACCCATCTCAAGACGATACAACTGAAAGCTTTGCATTTGCTTTAGTTAATGGTGCACTTGGTGTATTTGAGGTTCATGGACGGAGAATCCGTGACTTCCAGGTATGTTAATGTCATACTTGTGTATGGAATCTTTCAATGTCGCTTGGTTGTATCTTTATTAAATAAACAGCTCTTTGTCTTGCCATTTTTTAAGTGGTCACTAAATTTGTGGTTCTTATTTGAATGCATCATAAGATATTCCATTTGTGCTTGTCAATTCCTATTTTTTGAGTGGATTGTTCTTTGTTAGATGATAGAAAGATTTATTCAGGAAAAAAAGGCTTTGAAGACTTGCCAACTAACACCTCGACGTACATCTACTTTGCGCAAAATGATAAGCTTCAGTGGCACTTAGTCATTCTTGAGAGTTTGTCTACATGGTGATCAATCATAACCTATTCTTACAGCATGCCTGATTGCATTGATGACCGTTACATCACAAGTATGATAAAAATTGACTTACCTGTTACAGTGACAACATGATCCCTATTATAGCATTGGCTATAATAGCTATTACATGACTCCCTGTGTTCTAGTTAGTACAACCTGACTGCCACTAACTATTCCCAAAAACTGTCTCTTCTCTTCCACTCAATCTACAGATTAGATTATTAATTACAACTAACATTTACATTAATTATGGCTAAAGTTAATTATGTTATTTATAGAATGATTACACCAATGGTAACTATTTTGACATAATCACATATTATATGATCAGTAATAAAATATTAAGTAATAAGCAATGTTACATTGATTATACATAACTATTAATTGTATAAGAAATTATTCATAATATATTAATTAGAATAATATTGGTTGTTTGCTATTAGGTAGGATTATCTAAATTTCATAGTATAATGACTATCTTAATAGCTAATATTACTTAATGCTCAAATTGTTATATTGTTATTGTTTCAATCATACTACTGATTATGTAATAAATAACATTTCCTTTTATGTAATTACATATAAGTATGATTAAAGTCGTAATCTTAAATTAATAATTCTACAATAGAGAAAATGAACATATTAAACTATAATATCTTGATTCTATAAATGGGGCATTACACTTATGATAGGTTATTAAATGACAATCACTATGATATAATCACAAGTTATGTGCTTAAATTTTAATCATACTCATCTGTACATTATTAAAAAATATAAATAAGTATTTTTTATATTTTGAATTATAGGAGATGATGATCGTAGAAGTCCTTAATACTCTGTGTTGGATTTGTCAATTTAATCCTAAAACTATCTTGCATGTCATTTAAATCCTGAAACTTGTTACCATATTTCGAATTAACTGTTATGTTTACTCCGTCCTTTTGCTTAGATGAAAAATCTATGCGGCCTTTTTTATTAAATTGTCTTTTTTTTCTTCACAACTGGTGCATCAGCACCACATCAGGAAAAAACTGAAAAAAAGAAAGACATCAAATACTTAAAAAAGGGGCAAAACACAGAGATTGTTGGAAAGGGTGTTTGTTTTTTTGTTTTGTGGGGGGTCGCGGAGGGCAGGGCGGGGCGGGGGCACCGCCTCCATTGCCGGGGATGGTCACTGCCTTTGGTTTTGTCGCTACTCCACTGGTCCACTGGTGGCCCTTTCCTTTCCTCTTCCTCTCCTGCAATCTCCCCTTCCATTTCCTTTTCAAATTTTCACTTTATTTTTCTTAATCTTTCAGTTCACTGTTTTATATGTCTGTATAATTGTAAATACAAGACAAAAAAGACAAAAAAATTGAAAAAAATGCCAGGGGTCGGGGTTCTTCCATCCACTAGAAGGCAACTGAGTTAATGGAAGGACTAATTTACCAAGCGACAACAAGTTTTAGGATTTAAAAGACCAAAAAAATAGTTTTAGGACTGAAGCGATGAAACACAAGGTCTAGGACTTCCGCAGTTATTATCCCTAATATAGGTATCCAATAATACATAGGTATTAAACTTGTGAATATGATTTTAAATTGATAATTACCGTATTTCCTGTAAATAGGATTTTAGGTGTATTTTGGAAATTTTGATTCTATTCTCTATTACATTTCATTCATGAAACCAAACAATGTCATAGGTATTACTTTGCTTAAAGCAAATAAAAGTAAGAGTAATAACAGCTTTATTGCATTTCAGCGTAATGCTATTAAATTACGCCCTTTCCATTACTGCAACCAAACGGTTGTTATGCTATTTGTAAGGGTAAAACTACGTGGATCTGTTTGTGTGCACAATGACATTATTTATGACGTTTTGGACAAGGATGTGAATTTTCTGGACGTTGGGTGATGTAGTGATTTTCTGGCTTAATAGGCTTGCTCTAGATTTCTTGTTATCTTGCACCTATTTGAGTTGATTATATGAGTCAATCTGCCACATCCATGAACTTTCTGCTGCTGAACCAGTCTAATTTACAATGATTACTATGACTTATCTTTATAAAAATATAGTCTGATGTTTGATTTCCACAGATCTTTGAAGCATATGCTGGTTGTCTGCCTCATTTCTTTTACTTTGCCAATGTATCACATTCTTGTCATTTCAAATCCTTAATATCTGCTTTGGCCAAGTTCTACTATAAGTTTCACATAGGACTACTTTTTACTTGCCTGTAGACCCTAAATGGCCTTCATCTTCATTTGTTTCTGTCTGATGGGTTGATCACAGCAATGACACTACCGCTTGCCTCATGTAGTACGTATCTCTTTGTTTGACAGCTTCTTGTTAAAGATCCAATGTTTCCAAATAATTAGGTTGACTTCTAGTGAACTTCTTATTTCTCAGGTCATGGGGGATAGGTCGGGGAATATCAGATGAGGTGGGATATAACTACTGGACATTCCTCCTCATTCAACACTCATAGGGAGGGAATACGAAGAATAAAATTTTCACCTGTTGTTGCTGAGACAGGAGTCGAGGACGATTGCTGTTCTATTTATGATAACACTTTCACTGTTTATGATCTGGTATATTCATATATAGACTGTCAATTACAACTCTTTTCTGTGGATTTTGTGTCTAGAATTCTGGCTTGAGAAATCTTGCCTTTTGTTTGAGGACATTCAAAAAGTTTACATTCTTTTATGTGCAGGATTCGCAGGATCCATTAGCTAATTCTCTCTTACAACCTCAATTTCCTGGAACCCTTGTACTGGAACTTGATTGGCTATCTGTTCGAGCAGCCAAGAATGACCCATTAGTTTTATGCATTGCTGGAGCTGATAGCAGCTTCCGCTTAATTGAGGTTAACATGTATGTCTTTTCTAATTATAGGTCATTATTCTCGTTTACTTTTTGGTTTTCTCATTTCTTGCTCGTATAAAGTATAATATAGGCCTGCATTCTGCATAGTTCTGTTTTATCCGTAGTCCAGTTGTTCAGTGATTAGGGAAATATGGTGAGTCAGTAACGAGTGCTCTATTAATTATGTTAGTAATGATACTTTTAGGACATATTTTCATTTTATTCATCCTATTTTACAGTTGGGCTTCTGTGAGGCTGTTGGTAGAATGTGTCCGTGGGGTATAGGAATTGGCAAATTTTTATGATAAGCCTGTTGATAAGAAGTGCGTAAGCCCACACAAGGCTTAAAAGAGCGTAGTGAAACTTGCTAATAACATGACATATACAGGCTAGAGCTAAGCTGATCAATACATATGACTCAATCTGGTAAATGTGAAACAGTTGTACAGCTCATCAATGGCTTAGTGATGGCCAGATTATGCAAATAGCTGAAAAGACAACCTCTGATAAAATATCTCCCTAAGTTTGGTGCTTTTACCTTACATCTCTGCTTCGAAATCGATATTTTTATGAGTCTAATTGTGGATATCTTGTGGTTTTCTGAGTTCAAATTATTTATCCCACTATTATTAGAGTGATGTGTGGAGTGATTGGATTAAAAAATCCCCCTGGTTTCATTTCCTACTTTTTTTTTTTTGGTTAAGTGGTTTCATTTCCTACTTAATGACTATTTATTGCTAACTTTTATGAACTTTCAAACTTTATTGGTTCGATTTCCATTTCAAGTGTTTTGTTATGCCATATGGATATTAGGTTAGTTAAGATGTTTCTCCTGTAGTTATCACTTTCTCCATTTCAAACATGCTTTTCTCTGCTTACAGAAATGACAAAAAATCTGCCTCTGGAATCCAGCCCAAGCCTATCAGAGATTCGGCCAATGCCTCTGTGTTCTCCCATTCTATTGCCACTACCGCATGCCTTGGTGGGGCACAATTTTTTTACTTCTCTGACTTCTTATTTTCTTAAAATTACTTATGAGAAAGTCCCACTATAGTCTGAATTATCATTCGGCTGTAATACTCATAAGCGATTATTAATGGAATGCATGCAATGCAGTTGGGAGAATAGGAATGATTCTGCCAACTTGATAAGTTAAACTTTGCAGTTAGTGAGGAAAAATTTAACTCTGCACTTGTTCAGGGTTCTGGGGTTGGATGGTATCCTCATGGAGGATTAGGTGGGACTGAAATTAGAAGTATGAGGATGAAAGAAAAGTCAAAATGGTGAATCAAACATCGAAGTTGCAAACTTCTATAGGAGTAACTAGCAGAACACAATAGAAGTTTTATTATTAAAGCTCAAAATGCACACATTCATGGAGCTAGATAGTCGTCTTCCACTGAGTGAATAGCCTCATGATTCTGCAGTTTCATCAATAACCCAGTTCTAGTAGCATGCTTGATTTCCTTGTATTTTCTTGATAATAGGCATTGCGGATGATCTTGCAACTGGGGGTAAAACCTCTTGGTTCAACACTACTGGGACTAGTATAAATAAAAGGCCTCACTTGATTCCAGGGGCAGCAGGTCCACTGGAGATCTGCGTGGTTACATGATAGATATACCACCAGTAGGAGACTCCGTGGTGCCAGAGATGCTTCTCAAAATATTAGAACCTTATCGAAACGAAGGTTTTCGTTTTGCTTTTTAAATTCTGCATTCTGTATTTGGCCGGCACTTATATTTGAATTCCTGAATCCTTTTACTCTTATTTGTGTTGCTCACACAAATTAGGACATGTTGTTCCAGGTTGTATACTGGATGGAAGAGAGGAGACGAGGTTGTATGCTACAGTTGTTAACAAAGGATTTATTGTAAGGTTTGCGTTTGCTGCTGCTGTCTTTGGTGAATCCTCTGAAGCCTTGTTGTTTTGCAGTGCCACATGCTCTCAACCACTTGATGAATAAATTAGTGAGGAAGTCTCTGCAGAGGGCTCCTGCATCTGTACAGGTATCAGAGCTCGATGAGACTGCCATGCTGAGCAGGATAACTTCAAAGGGGAAGTCAACAACCGGAGCAGGGAAAAAGGATCAATTGGTGAGTCTGTCAGCTTTGAGCCAAGTGAATGTAAAGCCAAAACAGGCTTGCTAAGCTCATGAATTTTATGAGGAATAATATTGATCGGTGATTTGGCAACTCTTGATTCTCGTAATTCCTCCTTGTCGATGCTTTGAAATTCCTTTCAGTAGTTCTTCTTGACCAAATGTTGGATAATTTTAAAAATTGCTTACCATCTTCTATTTCATTGTCAGACCCAAGGTCAACTTAAAATCAATGGCCTTCGAACAAGAAGAATTGTGGGAAAATGCTAGTGAGCGTATCCCTTGGCATGAGAAACTGAGGGCGAGGATGCTGTCCAGAATCGTGTGCATGAGTAAGGCCTGTCGCATTTTCTTAATCGCAGTTTGTTGTATAAGCAGATGGAGAAATGCGAAAAGAATGAATAAGCATGTCAAAACATGGTTTTGTGAAAAATGATGCATTTGTTCTGGGTGGAAGCATTTGTTTAAAAGTTGTCTCCATCAGTTAACTTGTTTTAGATCGACATTTTGACAGGAAGCTTTGCATCTTGCTTAATCTTTGCTGGACTGGTCCTTTATATGTGTATATGTATGCATTTTTGAGTTAATTATATGCATAGCATTTCCTCATATCTGTTCTTTGAGGTTCTTAGTCAAAGGAATTTCTAGCCTCAGTGCAATTTGAGAATGGTTTGGTATCCTTTGAAAGATTTGACCTTTTAAAGATTAGTGCCAGTAGACTATGTAGTTTCTGGGAACAGTAAACTTCCCTTTTCTGTTGCGAAGTTGTAAATTGGAGTGGACAAACCTTTGACCCAATCTTATATGGCAGAGGGACATCAAGCACCTTAATCTCTTGTATCGACCAAAAGTTAATTTGGAACCATTACAATTTTACTAGTCAAAACCAGTTGATGAGCATGGAAAGTGTATACCAGAATGCTGACAACAACAAACTAACCCTTCTTGCACTGGGTGGGGTCAGTTATGTGAATTGTTTAATGCCACTGTAATCGATTGTGTATTATTATTTGTATAAGTTCTTGATGCTCAATATCTTTCATTATTGTATCCTGCCCTTTGCCTGCCCCTTCTAACCCCTCTTCATCTCCTAATCCACTTTATCATAGGAGTCTCAGGGTCTTTGTTCAACGTGACCAACCCATCTTAACCAAGCTTCTCTTATCTCATCTTCAGTTGTTGGCACCCTTAATTTTTCCAAGATGTGTTTAATTCTAATCCTGTCTTTTGGTGTGCCTGCTTATCGATGAAACATTCTCATCCCCACTAATTTTGTGCAAATTTTGTGCTTGCCAGCCTAGGACTTCGCCATAAAACGTCAATGGCCTTATTGTTGCATTATAGACTCCTTCCTTAAGCTTAAGTGGCATTTTGTAGTTGCATAAAACACCAAATGCACTTTTTCTGTTTCATCGGTCTTGTGTGTACTCTATGGGCCACTCCTTTGATAACCTGAATTCTCATCAAGTTATTATTAGAAAATCTGATTCCAAAGTTTACACTAATTGGTGAATGGACATTACACGTGTGTAAGGCCATAACAAACTCCATAACCAATCAATGTGAGACACTTTAGCACGTCATCTGAACTTCTTTTCTTACTGAACTTAAACTTGATATACTCTGTCTTCATGACTTGACTTAAAAACCCTTGTTACTAGTGTTTCTTTCTATAGTTTCAGTTTCTCGTTTACTCTTGTTGGGTTTCATCTACGAGCACTAAGTAAATTTACATTTCAAGATGCACTAGGTATCAGTTTGATTCTTTGGTTCATGTCATGAGAAAGTTATCCCTTGAGGATCCAAAAAGTGGACATGGAACAGGAACAAGTACTTCATATCGACGGAGATGCATCGCATACTTTGTTATGGGATATATATATGCAAATTTTGTTCTTTTCTTGGTTTAGCTATCCCAAATTTGATTTAGTTGGATCCAATTGGTGTTTGTAGTCTGTTTCTGCAGTGAAGACTTTAACAGTCTGGCATTAGTAGAATTGGAGTATAATATTGTCATTTTCCAGAAACCTGAATTGTTCTTATCCCTTGATTATTCTCTTGCTGTTAAGTTCGAAAGGTCTTAATTTACAAATTGTTTCTTTTACATGGATGATCAGGCTTGTATCGGTTGGAAACTTAGAGGCAGCTGTCAGCTTGCTGCTTTCGACTCCTCCAGAAAGCACTTATTTTTATCCAAATGCTCTACGTGCAGTTGCACTTTCTTCAGCTGTATCAAAGTCCCTTCATGAACTTGCTGTTAAGGTGAGTTTAACATTATAGGATTAATAATGTAGAACTATTGCTCAATGTATAAAGCCCAATATCTTCGATTATTAAACAAATCAAAACTTGAGCTGTTTTGACATATATATAATTATCTTTGACGATGGGCTAATTGCGTCTGCGTACTTTTTTTTTTTTTTTTTTTTCGTTTTGGGTTTTACTGTGAAGGTTGTGGCTGCCAACATGGTTAGGACTGACAGGTCACTGTCAGGTACTCATCTTCTCTGTGCTGTTGGAAGGTATCAAGAAGCTTGTTCACAGGTTAGAATTTTCTTATCTAAAGCTTTAATATATCTTCATTATTGTCTAAGGTCAGTTGTCCACTTTCGTCTCTATGCAAACCCAAGATGAAAGTAAGTTTTATGTCAGGGACATTCCATCTTTTCTATAGTCCGCCTTCTTATTTAGTTTAGATAGAGAGAGATGCCTACAGTTTCACAGATGTCCTATTAGACATTCCTGATGGCAGGTTTTTCGGTTTCTCTGACATTTTTGTGTGCTGTTATATTTTTTTCTACTTCCTGGAATGTTTTCGTAGGTTTTACATTGAAAATTCTACTAAAATCATATCATGGAATTTGCTTAAATATACTCACAACATTTGAGTTAAAACAGTGAAGAGGAAACCTACCAATGTATGTAGTGCAAGCCTAGACTGCTAGCCTTTATTGTGAAAATTGTCTAAACTTCTTGGCTTTGCATTCATTTAATGACATATTCATTTAGAAATTATGGACAATTTGATGAGGTTAATTACCACAATTTGTTGAGGGTAATTCAAATCTCTAATGAGAGGTTGGAATATTAATAACATTGTATATTAGAACTGTTCTAATTATCTGTTCTTTCTCCTGACTTTGTTAAGCTGTCCAATTTTATTGTGGTTACTTCAGCATCCTGTGTGGTTACCAAAATCCTCTGGCTTGCAGACAATGAGGAGCGTTGAGGGTTTTGTTTGATTTACATCTATAGTCCATTTTTTTAGGTCTTGAGTTTTGCCACTGATGATCCCTTGGAAGTCATAATCCTGCCAGCATAGATTAGATCTCATTATAGATTGTCCTGGTGTAGATTCTTTTTGGTGCTTTAATATCTCAGTGACTAAGGATGCAAATTCTATGTTGTGGGTGGAATTGGGAGAACTTGCTTATTCATTTCTTGAATCAATCCCTACTTTTAGTTGCATCATTATTACTGTCATCATCGCAATCATCACTTCCGATCAATTTTATGTAGTTATTAAATTTTTCTATGAATAGTAAGTATTCTCCCAGTGCAAGGAAGGAAATATCAGACTGAACTGTCAAAACTAACCAAATTGGACACTGTCCATACTTGAACAGTTTTCTCACAGACCTAACCAAAATCAACCAAATGGCTTATCGCTTTGATTAATTTTTTGCAGTTACAAGATGCAGGATGCTGGACAGACGCAGCAACTTTAGCTGCTACACATTTGAAGGGCTCTGACTATGCAAGGTTATCCCAAAATCTCCATTTGCCAAATCTCCATTGTTACTAAGCTTTAACCAATTCTTTTCAAACCTGATTTTTCTCCTATTATCCATCCTTTATAATTCAATATATAGCATTTATGATCTCTGATGCGTACACTTGTTTTCTGATTATGATTCCTATTGTTGCCCTTTTATTATTTTTTGAGAAACAGTCAAAAATATCTTAATACTTAAAGATATTCTTTTATCAAACTTTAGTTGCTGTCTTCCTCATCAAGGAAAGAGGCATGGGTCTTCAAGTATCTGTGCACATTTTTATCAAGCAAAACTGACCTGGTTTTTCCACCAGAATTTAAATAGTTCCAAATTTGAAAAGCATATGAAAAATTTGTGGGATTATGTGTCAACATTTATATGTTGTAAAAGTTTCAAGTGTTTCCAGAGGAATGAAAAGTCAAGGTGCACAGTTCGAAGATTTAGAGCATGTCTGGACTGATTTTACCTTGGTACTTTTTTTATTTGACCTAAGTCTTGAGGCATACACACTTTGATATTTTTCAACTCCCTAAACACTTCTTTCACCACATGTGAGTAATTA
Organism: Eucalyptus dawsonii; assembly: GCA_016097615.1. NCBI lineage: Eukaryota > Viridiplantae > Streptophyta > Magnoliopsida > Myrtales > Myrtaceae > Eucalyptus > Eucalyptus dawsonii. Next base: position 23,514,361 of record CM027881.1, on the reverse strand, counting down.
CACGCAATTCACAATTAAAATTTTTCATAATAAACATTAAACAAAAAGCAAAAGTCGCTCTGGACATGCTCATAATGTCTTACAAAAATATGATGATTGGGATGTGAGAATGTCACAGATATTTTGGTTACTCTCAAGGGAAAACAAAGTCCAGTACTTTTTTTTTTTTTTTGTGGGTATCTTCATGCAATAATATGGATAAGTTGATCTGGGACTTTGCCTTTTCTGTGTTTTTGGCTAGTGGAGAGGTATAGATGTTCCTTTTGCTGAGGTGTGGCAAATGACAATTAGAAAATACATATTTGGTGGATTTGCTGACAATCGAGAATGATAGAACTGAAAGTTATTGTATAGTCGATTTAATCAATTAAATGACTTATCTTACTTAAAAGTTGGCGATTTCACTAGGCAAGGTCATATTACCATGCTATGCATACATTCATCCTAAATAATGCTGTCTAATAAGCAGTTATTCAAGATTTGGTCTGATTGTATTAGATATATTAACATAACCAAATCTCAGAGCATCTGATTACATAACTTGGTGGCGTTAGCATTCCTAGCATTGCTCTTTCATATAAGGTGCACTTCTGCTGGAGACATAAGCTATGATGGCATTGATTCCAGTTGCAGAAAGAGAAGCAAAGTTGCGCTCTTTCTGATTGATTAGTTGTTCTTTGGTCAGATCTTTTCTGCACTCGAATGTCGCCTTTGTTTTTCGATCTGCTGGAGACTTTATTTTTATTTATTTATAATGAGTATTATGTGTCCATGTCAAAATACATGAAAGTCGACCTCAAGCCATGGAGGATTATGTGTTCCTTCTGGATGCCATACTATGTGAACAAGTTGAATAATGTCACACCTGATCTACCAGACAGAATCTTTCAATTCAGTTTGCTTCCCAATTTGGACATTTGCTTCTAAGTCTTTTCTCACCCAAGTAATCTGCACCACAGCAAATTCCTTGAGACTCGGATTGATTTATTTTGGGGCAGGACCAGCCATCTGGTTTTGGGCCCTTTATTACTGAACAAGCTGTGATAGATAACCCTAGAAACAGTTTCTACAGTAGTTTCTTTAGTTCTTGCCAAAGCTACAAACTCAGGAGATGGGCTTGAGAAGATGAAACATTTTCACTCAAATTCTTGTATGTACCATGAAAATTCTGACCGTTTCATTGCATTATTCTGTTCACAGAGTGTTGCAGAGATGGGCAGACCATGTTCTTCTGGCTGAACACAACATCTGGAGGTATAATACTGATTCCTTTCTATTTGTCTTCTAACGATATTATTGGTGCACCTTGATTACAGTTACTTTTTTAGGCATCCCAGATCTTTGGGGATTTTCATTTAATTATAAAATAAAGGGCTTAATCGTAATGTAAATGTAGATTTTGAGAATGTAGAGGTATGGTACAAAAAGATGTGGTAAGAGTGTAAATAAGTGATGCCTTCTCTTTCATCAAGATCAGTTGATGCTCTTCTTAAACTGTGGAATGTTATTACAGGGCTTTGATTTTGTACGTTGCTGCTGGTGCACTCCGGAGGCATTGGCAGCTATTCGTCAGCGCAGCGACCAGATACAGCTGCCATGTTCATACCGCTTGCCGTGAAATTCATGCAGCTTTTATGTCCAACATGGGTGATTCCGATGATGAGTCTTCAGTCAAGAAGGAGCAGTTCAACTTACCTGTTTTGGACCCAGAGAACGAGGATGTCATTGCAGTTGGGGAATATTATGGGCAGTATCAGCGGAAGCTAGTTCATCTCTGCATGGATTCTCAGCCATCATTTGACTAAACAAGCTAAGCTGGGTCATTGTCCTGTCTATTATTCACCAACGTCTCTATGTGCGTGACATTTTGCAGTACCTGTAGCAGCGGGAATGCTCATGTATTCCTTCGTGCTCCGACACTCATTGTTCATGCTCGATTATTCTTTTAGATGACCAAACTGCTCTCCTGTTCAGAGGGTTCGTCAACCTGAGAAAACAGCGTGACCCGCCAATTGAACTTATACCATAGAAAAGGAGAACTACATCCATCAAGGGAAATTTGGCAGACTAGGCTTTGGGAGAATTCTGTTTTGCAGAAAACTTAACTCAATGGTCCATTTGTATCTATTGTTGAAAATTTTGCCAACGTCTGAGTTGATTTCCGCGCATTTTTCGAGGAGAGTATGGTGCTTTGAGGTTCACGTTCTGATTTATTCTTCCCCTGTATGTACAGATTCTGGAACTGAGTTGGTTGTAGTTATTATGTCTGTCTATTTGTTGTCGCTCAGCGTCTACATTTTTTCTCTCCAAATTAGCTAGTTGATGAAGTACCCGTTGGAACAGAAACTTGTTCAAGTACATGGAACAGTACAATTTGCCTTGCCACCGATGAGTTTAAATCCTTAAAGGTGGATTGTGGATAAGATGAGATTAGTATGGAAGTGATTGACGAGATAAGGTGAAATGGAATGATACAGGTATTTCATGAGATGGTGCTTGATATTGATGTCAAGAAAGATAAAAAAGAAAAGGGTTAATATCACAAAAAATCCTAAACTATACATAAATATTGTGGACTTTTTATGTCAGTGAAAATCATGTACTTTCGCTTTGTGATATAAATGCTCTATACTTTCTTTTTTCGAACCTATCGAACCTATATCAATGTGACAAATATACTCAGGATAGAACTGTAAGAAAGGGTATACGTTACATATGTTTAGGTTTGAGGTTTTTTGTATCACAATAAATGCTTTGGCGATACAAAAAAATTGAGAGTGTTCACGATCATAATGTATGGATGAATGAATTTGCAGAGGCTATAACACCAATGAAAATCAAAGAAATATATGGAATTCTGAGTCTAAAATTGCTCAATTGATACGATCGAAAGGAACAACACCGTGAAGAAGTTTCCTAAAAGCTAAGCATGAATTTACAAAAATCCAACAATACACATCTTTGCATTAGGAAATTGACAAAGTAACAAGACAACATGCCATTACAATTGAGATTTGATCTATCAATAGGGTCTAAAAATCATGAAACTTTGCCACAATAATGATAAAAAGGGTGATAATCAAAGCTGTTAAGAATTCGACTCAAGAATCCACAGCAAAAAAATCGACAAAAATAACAAAGTTTGTCTAAATGAGGATAAAATAGAGGTTCCAAATTTATCATACGTCAAAATTCTAACCTAAATTGGAAGAGAAAAAAAGAAGAAAGAAAAATTGGGTCTAGCACAAGCATATTGCATAAAACCGGTGGCATTTGAAAGGTTTAAATGAGTCCTATGACTTTCTAGAAGGTCCAAATTCAGTCAATGTCCAATTGAGAGTTAAAAATTAAGATTTGTAAAAGTGCGCATATTAGCCACTAAAAGGATAGAACATGATTTATGCATTTATGAGTTCAAAGTTCACTTAAATAATGTATCGATGGTATGAAATTCACATGTGACAAAGAATTAGATGCGACAATGATTTAGGTAAAATATCTAACCTTAGGTCGGGATACGAAAGAATCATATAAGTCATCAGCAATGTAAAATGACTTAGAATTGAAATGACTTGCTTGACACTTTTCCAATGCAACTAGCCTAATTGATATATGAAATTCACATATTAAATGATGCTTAGTCATGTCACACCATGTATGTACATGAACCTTCCAGTACACATTTTAAATGTTGAGAAGACATTGATGCATGATTTAGTCTTTAAGAGACTCAAACAAGTATACTTAAGTGTACACATGAAAAACCCTTTATCTAACCTCAATCATCATAGAACTTGCTTGATTTTGATTATCTAATGACATTTGAAAAATCTAACAAAAAATTGTATATGTGGAATACAAAATGACGAATATTTTTCATTTAGACGACGGATATTTTTCATTTAGACAACGGATTGAGATCATACTAATCTAGATGAAAATAGCAAGCCGTTCTAGCAATGTATAGCTTTGATGTCATTATAGGGATGGATCATCTCACTAGGCAACAAGCTATTGTAGACTGCCATAGTAAAGTGATCCACCATCCCGGTTACAAGTTCATAGGAAACATAGAAGGACCCTCCATACCCTTAGTTTTGGCACTTGAGGTAGCTCAATTTTTGGAGGAAGGTTGTCAAAGTTATTTAGTGATGGTGATGGATATGTCCATTTAGAAACCAAAGAAGGAAGATATCGCTGGGGCAAAGGATTTTCCTGATGTTTTTCTAAAGGAATTGACAGGATTGCCCCTAGAACGAAAGATAGAATTTGGTATCGAGTTAGCCCTTGGAACATAACCAATATCTAAGGCCCCTTATTGAATAGAGTAGTTAGAACTAAAAGAATTAAAGTTGCAATTACAAGAATTGCTTGATAAAAGATTCATCCCCTTAGTGGCACCTCCACGGGGTGCATCGGTCTTATTCATGAAGAAAAAGGATGGATCATTGCGTCTTTGCATTGATCACAAACAACTCAACCAAACCACTATCAAGAATAAGTACCCATTGCTAACATCGACGACTTATTTGACCAACTTCAAGGAGCTTCACTTCTCCAAGATAGACTTGAGATCGGATTTTCACCAATTGAAGATAAAAAAGGAGGATATTTTGAAGATATCATTTCAAACTTGATCTGCCTCTATGAGTTTACAATGAAGCCGTTGGATTGACTAATGCCCCAATCGCCTTTATGGATATGATGAATCGAGTGTTCATGACGTATTTGGATAGTTTCGTTATAGTGTTTATCAACAACATTTTAGCATACTTGAAGGATCCAAGTGAGCACAAGCAACACTTGAGGATAGCATTATAGACCCTAAGAATATGCACTATACGTTAAGTTAAGTAAGTGCGAGTTTGGACTCAGCCAAGTAATTTTTCTTGGACACATAATATCCAAAAAAGATTGAAGTAGTTATAATGATGGACTCGATGAAGATTGAAGCAATTATAAGCTGGCCAAGGCCGATGTCAATGATAGAAGTTCAAAGTTTCCTAGGTGTAGGTGGATATTATCAACGATTTTTGGAAAGATTTTCTAGTATAACCACTCATTTGACAAGATTGTTGAAGAAAGACATAAATCGAATGAGCGGACAAGTGCAAGAGAAGCTTGAAAGAACTTAAGTGGAAATTGACTACAACCCCAGTTCTAACAATACCGTTTGGCCTAGGAGGTTATAAGATCTACAACGATGCCTCTTTTAAAGGACTAGGCTGTATGCTAATACAACACGGAAAAGTGATAGCCTATGCTTCTAGACAACCGAGGCCATATGAGTTGAATTATCCAACCCATGATTTGGAATTGGCTATAATCATGAAGATTGATATTGCCAAACATGTCGCCAAATGTTTGATGTACAACATTGCAAGCTTGGTAGATTGTTACAACCACTAGAAATCCCATAATGGAAAAGGGAACCCATTATAATGGATTTCATCATGGGACTTCCAAGAAGCTAGAGAGGTCATGATTCTATTTGGATAATAGTCAATAGGCTAACCAAGTCAGTCTATTTCTTAGCATTACAAAAAGATTTCTCATGAAAAGAATACGTAAGACTTTATGTCAATAGATAATTCATCTTCACGAGGTTCCAGTGATGATTATTTCAAATAGAAACCCCAAGTTTCTTATCACATTTGGAAGACTCTTCATACTACTATGGGAATGAAATTTCAGAATAGTACAACTTATCATCCATAGACGAGATGGTCAATCGGGAAGGACGATCCAAATGCTTAAAGATATGATACGGCATGTGTACTCAACTTTAAAGAGGATGGAAAGAGCAACTTTACCACTTGTCGGAATCGCCTATAACAACGATTATTTGTAGGGTATTGGAATGACACCATTTAGTATTATCTGAACAATCTGAAATCGGTCTATTGGGATGAGATTAGGAAAAGAATGATCACTAGCCTAGAGTTAGTCCAACTATCAGAAGACTCAATGAAAATGATTAGAGAAAGACTTAGAACTGCTTAAAGCCACCAAAAAAGTTACCCAAATAGACAATGCAGACTTGTAGAGTTTCAGATAGGTGATCATGTCTTTCGAAATGTGTCACCTATGACAGAATACATCATGTTTTCGGCGATAAAGGAAACTCAAACTCAAGGTTCGTATGACCATTTGAGATCTTAGACATAATAGGGAATTAAGCTTATAGCTTAGCACTTCCGCCTTGATTTGCTTAGTTGCATGACCTATTCTATGTATTCATGCTAAGAAAGTAGGAGCGGTTGGCACACGTGCTAAATTTCAAAGAGATCGAAGTGGACAATAGAATGCCATATGTTGAAAAGCCTATATGGCTCGCGGATAGGAAAAGAGTGAGTGATGTGAAGTAAAACCATTCTCTTAGTTAAGGTCATTTGGCAACATATGGGTTGGAAGGAGTAACCTAGGAAAATGAGGAATCAATGAGACTACGATATCCACACTTATTTGAAGAACCAAGTATGTCTTTAAATTTTGAGGATGGAAGTTACGGTAGAGAAGAAGAGTTGTGATATCCTTGATTCGAATCTAAACCACGGGGAATGTAAGGATTGCTATGGGCAATCGCAAACCATCATGAGTCAATTGAGGGATGAGTATAGATTGATTTGAAAGCTTGAGTATATACTAATCGCAAATGACGCCACACGATCAATGTACTGTTTGTGAATGACCCTAATCCAATCCTAAACAATCGTGAGTCAGGTAGTTTGATCAACCCTACTTGATTACATGACAATTGCGGGTCATTCATGGATTGACCAAACTCAACCAAAAGTCACACATAAAATCTTGAACAGGCGTCAAACTCGGTTCGAGTCTAGTTGTGTGTGGTTTTTGCGAGTGCCCACTTGAATTTGTAGGTTGCGTTAATGCGTTTAGATTAAAACTTAGCCACAAGTCTTGGTTCGATTACAATTATAGATTGTAGATGTTATCGGGGCATTCATTTCAATTGAAACAATTTTAGTAGGCCGTTAACGCATTGATTAAGAGAAATGCGCTACATTGAGAATATAGACTTTGATGAACCTAGAGGAAGTGATATCTTGTTAAGATTTAAATTGAGATGAGACAAATTTTGCTAGGCTATAAAAAGGAGTACGGGTCACTTTGGGATAGAGAAGGAGGAATGGACCAAATTCCCCTCTCAAACCTAGTCAATAATTGAGAAGTCAAGAAGCAATCTTGACCTTTGATCTTGGATGATGATCTTGACAAGATGGAGGGTTCCGGATGTCTTCTTACCACTCAAGTTTGGAGCCATCATGAAGGGAAAGGACAATAATGCAACAGGCATTGTGGTGAATGACCCCCTTTCTCTTCAATCTCTCCTTTCTCGATGTCTTCTTCCTCTTTTCTCTTTCTCCCTCACCCCATTCGGCCAAACCCCTCCTCCTCCTCTCCTCTCTCTTGTTCTCTTCCTTTTTCCTTCTTTCCCTTCACCGCTCACTGCCCATTCACTCGTCACCTTGCCGTCCATTGCTGCACATCATCTACCCATTTGTCCGCTTGCTAATGTTGTTACACTGTCACCCGCTCGCATTGTCCGCCATTGTCGTGCCACCCTCGTGCCACACAATGTTGTTGCTGCCGTGAGCCACGAGCCATCATCGATCATCCCCCGTCTCGTCTTGATTGTTCGTAAGTAGATTTCTTAAATGTCAGTTAAGCTGTTGCATTATGTGACTCGGACTTAGGACCGTCTCTAATTTCGTAGGGCCATCCTAGGTGGAGGAACTCATGTGATTAATTTTATATGGTTTGATCATGATATGCTTGGACTATAAGGCTTGGGAATGAGTATAAAGAGAGTCAAGGTTGCTTGCGTTGGCATAATTTGTGTAAATAGTTCATTTAGGCTTAGGTTACCGCTTGGATTAGGAGGTTTTGCCATGATTGTTGTTGTGGACTATTTGTTATTACGAGGTTAGATCTTCACGTTCAGTGCCATGGTTGGTCGAATAAGGTTACGTGATGTGGTATATTGCATGTTATGACTATCGTGGTTGAATCGTCTATCTAAGTTGTCATGAGATTTGATATTTAAGTATTATGGTTGCAAAATGGATGTGATCTTTGCATATTAGATCATGGTCGAAGCTTGAGTTCATATCGAGCCTCCAAATCTAGAACCTCATTGGTTCTTAAAAGTGCATGGAAGTACGTCAGGCAGGTCACTCTCTTGATTGGGCAATATTTTAGGCGTATCGTACCATCCGGATTTGACCTAGGCCAGTAATTGAGCGTCACGGGTTAAGCCACGATTCTAATTCAATACTTGACATACTTTATTATCACATTTACGATAGGGCATGAGCTACACGTTGCTTGGTGTGCCCTTGGGACATTCATACTTAGATTAATATGGAAGATAAAACCAATTGCTTGTATGCTTGATTGTGTGGTCACATGGGGATTACGTCATAGGGTTTTGAGGGACAATCTTCCACGTCAACGGGATGCCGTTCATGGGAGTGACGATGATTGAAAGAATGCTCAATGTGAGTTTGGATGCCATGTTTAGCGGAGTGAGACGATGTCTCAGAGGTTTCGAAGAGCCGTAGGATTTCGATCATGTGTGATTAATAGTCGGATTCTATATAATATGGTAGTATGGGATGCCATGTGATTTTTGAGGCACGAAAGCGTGTGCGGAGCATTTAATTGTTATATGCATACTTTGGAAGTTGTTTTATGGCTCTTGCATTTTTGACATAGTCTTATATGAGATGCATGAGACATGTGCACAAGTTAATTGTCATTTTTAGTGACTTAAAAGGCACCTGCATGCTATAATAATCATTGTTTATGAAGTGAGAGGCATGTGGTTATTTTGAAGGTTTTGTTTAGTCTCGAAGGCTTTGTTAATATTTTAGATGCTAACATCTAACATGTGTGAATATTTTTGCTATTATTTGTACCATTTGTGGCATGTGTGGATTTATATACTTTTGTTTAGGGCTTGAAGGACCTAAGAGTTAAAGTATAGGTTCCATCATGTATATAAAAGGTAAAACATAGGTTTTGCTATTAATTTGGCATCAACATGTTTGGGTCAAGTAATCGTAAGGCTTCGATGTGAGGCATCTGCCTATACGAGATTTATGATCTTTGTTTATTGAGTTTTCACTTTTTGTTGTTATTTAACCTTCTTTAGGACTTGAGGTATGAGCCTACCGCTCTCGCATTTCGGTCTTCCTTTACATATGGAAATTATGTTTGCCAGACTTTGAGAACACTACTACCGGCATCCTCTTCGAGCATCACACCATGACCATGTAGGTGGATGAGAGTATGTGATACCTAGTTCCCCATCTATTTGTGGCCTGGTTCACTTGGGTCGATGAGGACATGTATGGTTCTCCACATGGGTTCAATGGCCATTCGGGGTCGTTGATGGATCCAGTGCTACCCCCACTTGATGGTACCGTGGACGACTCCCAGTCCAACCTTGACTAAGATCTAGAGCTCAAGCCTTCGCTGTGAGGACCACCAGTGTTTGATGGGAACCATCTTTGGTAGCTCTCCTTGTAGAAGGAGCTAAGACTAACCCCTATTGTATCTTTTGTGTAGGGATGAGCAATCAAAACTGCCGTAGAGATGAGGGCTTGTAAATTTTAAATGTTTTGAGTAAATAAATAAAGCGTGGAAGTCATGCAATATGTATGTGTTTTTCTTATTACCTATTGTTGTGGTTGATTGGATGTTGGAGATTGCACACTTCCGCATGTGCTTAATGGAAAATAAAATCAATGGGATAGCTGACGTCATATGGGATGTCGCAAATTAATGTCTCGTCATGGAGGATGTTGTTGAGTTCTGCGTGCGAGAGTAAAGGTTTGAGGAGCATGATAGGTATATCGGTCAACTGTTACATATAATTCAATTTAGTAATTTGATGATAAAATTTAATGAAACTAACGAAGGGTAAATTTAATACGAGTATACCGGTTTGAGGTTTTGGTAATTAAAAAAAAATAGTTTGGGCAATTTATAACAGATGTACAAGTTTAAGGTTTTTCGTAATATTAACCATTGACCTTATTCGGTTTTGTTTTCCTATATCTTTAGGTTTTTTCGATTTGTTTAATCTTTTCAGCTTTTTCTACCGTGCACCCATTCACGCCATTGAGTGCCATATGACCTCGGCATGATTTTTTTCCCTAAAGACATCTGCCATTTTTCATGAAAATAATATGGAAAGAGCTAACTTGGAGGGTAATCGATTGCACAAATTGGACAAGTTTTAAGATTTTATTGTACTTCTAAAAATTTTAGAACGTGTCAAAATGGGTCATAGATCCATTTCTTAATTCATATATATTCATGGGTTGAACTTTTGTATGAGTTATATTCAGTAATGGTAAAACCTAAATTAATATGTGTGTTGAATTTGTTCACAACTTACTTAAGGCCTATTCCACCTCTATATTTTCACTTTAATTTGGGTATGAGCTTTCTCAAATTGGATTATGTATAGAAGTATTTTTACTAATATGGGTCTACTCGAGTATAGATTGGGTATGAGGTAAGATAAATATGGATCACTAAATATATGTTGTATGAAATGAGTTAATTTGACTCAAATCATTTTTTTTATTTGATCCACTCATTTAAGCCTAGCTATACTTTAGTAATAATTTTTTTAAACTTCTATTGTACTTCTCTTTTTGTGAAGAATTTTTAATTGTTCTACATGCAATCTAATGCGAGGGATTTTCCCTTTCTTTTTGACAATGCAGTCGCACTCATTTTCAAGCCATTTAAGTGGGACTGCTTCGAAGGCAAGAAAAGGAGACTTTGATTCAAAGCTGTGATTCAAGCTATTCCTCAATATGCGATGTCTATTTTTAAAATTCTAGTGTCAATTTGCCAGTCTATAGAAAAGGAATTGCTGCGTTTTGGTGGAAGAACAGTGACTCAAGAAGTGGTCTACATTGGAAAAGATGGGAAGTGCTTAAAAGTAGAAAAGACAGTGGGGAATGGGCTTTAGAGACTTATTGGATTTCAATAAAGCAATGCTTGGAAAGCAAGCATGGAGGCTATCTCAAATCAATCATCCTTATGGTGGAAAATTCTCAAGGGAATTTATTTTCCTACGAGAGCATTTTGGCATGCTGGGAAGGAATCCCACCCCTCTTGGGGTTGGCAAAGATTTTGTTGATGGGAAGAGAAACTATTACAAATTCGGTTATATGGTCAGTAGGTACAGGAGAAAATATCAATATCTGAGAAGACAGGTGGCTAAAATGAGGTATGATCGGGGGACTAGCCAACTCTAGTGACCCAATTAAAGTTGCTGATTTGATTATACAAAGAGAGAAAGTGGAATGTTCACATGCTCATAGGAATGTTTGATGAACAAACAGTGAATGAAATTCTTGCAATGCCACTCAGCTCTCATGCCATGCAGGATAAATTGATGTGGATGGCTGGCTCCAAAATCAAGTATCTACTTAGTGAAAAGTGCCTATAATATGATCCGAAAACCAGACAAGCCACAACATATTATGAAAGCAACATCTTCTTTCCTGCAGCCCGTAAATTATGGAATCATATTTGGAGTATGAAGACACCCCCTAAAGTTAAGATCTTTGTGTGGAGCATATGTCAAAACGCACTCCTTACAACAGAGAATCTTTATTGGAGGAAAATTATACCTCGACCAGCATGTCTTTTTGTGACCAGGAAGTGGAATCTATAAGAACACCTCTTCTTGCTCTATTGCTGGACTAGTTCGAATTTGGTCGAACCCTGAGGTTAACATGCAAGTATCGCGTCACAATATTATGTGAATAGAAATTTGGCTTCAAGACCTGATTGAACAACAAAACTCATTGACCTTTGAAGAAATTGCAATCCTCTTGTGGTTTATGTGGAAAGCGAGGAATGACTTTGTGTTTCGGAGGCTTGCCCCAAATCCAGAAGCCCTAAGTAGCTCAGCAAAGTCTCACTTAGAAATTTCAGCAAATGGAACCATCAAAGCTTGAAACTTTACTCAGAATCAGCTCAATCGACCAAAAGTGGATACCACCGAAGGCGCATACCTTAAAAATGAACATTGATGGAGCTTGTTGAGGAGCTATAGAGGGTGCCGTTGCGGGGTTATCCGAGATGCTACGGGACCTTTTTTGATGGGTTTGCAAAAAATTGTTCAGCTTCATCGGCGATCCAAACGGAGGCACTAGTCATGGTTGAAGCTTTGAAGCTGCTTCAATTGAAGAAAGAGAAAAACCTGCAACTGCAAGCCCGGAATGCGATTGTTGTGAGCTTCTAGATGCAATGGTCAAAGACCACGTGCGGTGGGAAATTAAGGATGCGTTTGGTAACGGTTACATTTAGGAAATTGATTAATTAGAAATGATTATTTTTATTATATTAGGACATGATTTTGAGTAAAAAATGCATTTAGTAACATCCAAATTCTTTTATTTTGGAATAATTGCATTTGTTATTGTGCTAATTGATTATGTTCCAAATCAATTTCTTTTAATTTTTTAAATATATATATATATATATATATATTTTTTATACTTTTTTTTCCTTTTCTCCTATTCTTTAACCTTGCTTCTTCTTCTTCATGTGGCCGGTGCCAAGCCCAGTGAACCCAAGGGCAGTGATGGTGAGGGCTGGCCCTCATCGGTCGAGCCTCCTTTGGCAAATGGGCGAGGCTTACTCAGCCATCAAGGCTCGGCCTTACCAAATCTAGCGGCGGGCACGCCGGTGGCGGTAATTTCAAAATTTTCAATATCGAGTGATTCGAGCAAACTTGACTATTATGTACATGGATACTGTAATTTTTAATGGGTCTATCAAAGGACGCTTGTTGAATACATATCTCGGAAAAATACTTGACTTCCAAAATATAGAACGTGCATATAACGACGGCCAGTGCATTCGAATGAAAGTAATCGGGACAGTTTTTAAAGAAATTCGACGTCTAGTGCTTCGTTTTTTATAATTTATTCTATTAAATTAACCAAATCAATTCAAACGAATGGAACATTTCACATCAAGAAGAATTCAAAAGGCGCTGGAGGCTAATAGCGATCCCTTTTATAAATGCGAAAATCATGCTTTTAAACTTTTCCATCTTTATCTCTCTCTAGGTTGTTTCTGTGTAGGTAGCTAGCTATGCGCCGTCTCTCTCTCTCTCTCTCTCTCTGTGCCATCGTGCGGCAGTTTTTTTTCGCTTTTGGTCGAAATATAGTAATTTCATTGCCAGCCCTCTGGAGGGGCATCATTAGTTGGAAAATCTAAACATAGGATTGAAATTAAAGGCTGAGGAGGATTTGAACACTTAGGAAGAGTATTTGCTCGGTGGCTTTAGCAACCCAATCTACGGCTTGTTGGTTTACTGGGGCTCATAGATGACTGAAATTCGTGCGGGTGGATTGAGTCACAGCGCAAAAGTCTAAATCATCATCCTCCTCTCCTCCTCCCCCTCCATTGCAGCAGCAGAGCGAATGGAGAAGCTGCTCAAGGACTTCGACGTCGCCCCGAAGAACCCCTCGGCGGAGGCCCAGAGGCGATGGTGGTCGGCTGTCTCCATCATCAAGAACCGCCGCCGGCGCTTCCGCATGGTGGCCGACCTCGCCAAGCGCTCCGAGGCTGAGAAGAAGCGGCGGCATCCAGGTTTCTCTCTCTCTCTCTCTCTCTCTCGTTGCCTTTCTCATGATGTGCATCGCCTCTCCCACGGTCAGTTTCGCTAGGATGGACGCTTGCGACACCGCAGTCGATCGGCGACGCGATTGCGTTTCTGATCGGTAGGCGGAAGATTCAGCTGAGATGATTTTTTTTTTTGACTTCGTGCTGGATATAGTCCTGTTTCGGCTGCTCGGCGAGCGAACCAGCCGACGAACCATTGTTTAGCTGCTCGATTTGAAGTTCTAACGGCGACCAGACTCTCTCTTCTCTGCTTCGATACGTGCCAGGACAGTAGAGAATCGCCGTTTTTCACCTCAATTCCGACGCCATTCTCTCTTCAATTCCGTAACGTGATCTCTGAGAATACTTCAAGCACTCCGATTCTCATCTCTTCTTCGGGATCCAGTTCCCCTTCATTGACACGGCACGGTGTTCGTCTATCGGCGACAGGCTCTTCGCATCCATCCCTGACTTTCACTAGGGTTTTCCCTTGTCTCCTTGTGCCGCGGGACGCCCGTGCTTCGTGCATGTCGTGTAGGTAAATCGCTGCTACTTCCAGACTATCCCGAAGGGGAACCCGTCCGCCTCGAATGGCGCTGAGATACCGGGTCAAGCGGCGGGGTTTCCCATAGACAATGCTCGCCCCCCCCCCCGGGCATGTCTTCCGATCGCATCCCGTGTGATGGGCCCTGCCCATAATTACTGACAGAATAATATTGCTTGGCAATGCCTTGAGAAACACTCCAAAATACTTGAACAAATCATGTTTGTCTTTTGTTCATGTGGTCACATTTCCTCCGACGAAATAATCGGATCCTCGATTTACAGAATATATGGAAATTATTATGAAAGATCGATTTTCATAGTATAAAATTTATAAAGCATGTTACCGAGTATCTCGAATGATTTTTTAAAGTAATCACATAAGGTAATTCATAAGATTTCTAATTTGCTTTCTCTGTTATTTGTGGTGCTTATAACGGACCGTTTTAACATTTTTAAACATTGCATGTTAGTTTCTTAGAAAGTATCTTTATGCTCATGATTCATGCCCATCAAAGTCAGAGTTCCCCATTGTGGAATCCAACGCTGAGTCCACAAAGAAAAGTATGAAATTTCCATTCATACACTTGCATCATGGGTTCTTTTCGTGGCGAAAGGTGCAAGGATGACTTTTTGCTTTCACTGAAACAAATATGATAAAGGTGGGATGATTTTCTGCACCTTTTGATTCCAAATCTATTGACCTTATGACGTGCTTGACAATTGAGAAAAATTTCTATTCAAAAATAATTTTTTTTTCCATTTCTCTTCATAGAACAAAAAAGTGATTTTTTTTGTTTGTTTTTGATACCAAATGAAATTTTGATCTTTTTATATTTTGAAAAATAGAAAAAAAAATAGAAAAATAGAAAACAGAATGGTTAGCAACAGGGTCTTCACCCATCAGGGTTCCTACCGTAGCCGGATATGAAAATGATTTTTGATTCTGCTTTCAATTTTCTCCGGAACATGCGTGTTCTGTGAGGCTATGTAAGTTCTTTTCCAAGAGTGCGGACTGCAACCACTTTGAAATCGTACTTTGAAAACGGCAGAACGCGGTGTACATGTTTCCTAAAAGAGCTAAGCTGAATTTACAAAAATCCGACAATACACATCTTTGCATTAGGAAATTGATAAAGTAACAAGACAACATGCCATTACAATTGAGATTTGATCTATCAAATAGGGTCTAAAAATCATGAAATTTCGCCACAAGAAAGATAAAAGGTTGATAATCAAAGCCTGTTAAGGGTTGACTCAAGAATCCCTACAAAAAAAAAAAAAACAAAAGTTTGTCTAAATAGGGATAAAACAGAGGTTCCGAATTTATCATAAGTCAAAATTCTAATCTAAATTGGAAAAAAAGAAGAAGAAGAAAAATTGGGTCTAGTGACAAGCATATTGCATAAAACCGGTGGCATTTGAAAGGTTTAAATGAGTCCTATGACTTTCTAGAGGGGTCCAAATTTAGTCAATGTCCAATTGAGAGTTAAAAATTAAGATTTGTAGAAGTGTGCATGTTAGCCACTAAAAGGATAGAACATGATTTATGCATTTATGAGTTCAAAGTTCACTTAAACAATGTATCGATGGTATGAAATTCACATGCACACAAAGAATTAGATGCGACAATGATTTAGGTAAAATATCTAACCTTAGGTCGGGATACGAAAGAATCATACAAGTCATTAGCAATGTAAAATGACCTAGAATTGAAATGACTTGCTTGACGCTTTTCCAATGCAACTAGCCTAATTGATATATGAAATTCACATATTAAATGATGCTCAATCATGTCACACCATATTTGTACATGAACCTTCTAGTACGCATTTTAAATGTTGAGAAGACATTGATGCATGATTTAGTCTTTAAGAGACTCAAACAAGTATACTTAAGTGTACACATGATAAACCTTTAATCTAACCTCAATCATCATAGAACATACTTGATTTTGGTTATCTAATGACATTCGAAAAATCTAACAAAAAATTGTATATGTGGAATGCAAAATGACGAATATTTTTCTTTTAGACAACGAAAACTAATTGAGATCATACTAATCTAGATGAAAATAGCAAGCCATTCTAGCAATGTATAGCTTTGATGTCATTACAGGGATGGATCATCTCACTAGGCAACAAGCTATTGTAGACTGCCATAGTAAAGTGATCCACCATCCTGGTTACAAGTTCATAGGAAATGGAGAAGGACCCTCCATACCCTTAGTTTTGGCACTTGAGGTAGCTCAATTTCTTGAGGAAGGTTGCCAAAGTTATTTAGTGATGGTGATGGATATGTCCATTGAGAAACCAAAGATGAAAGATATCGCTGTGGTAAAGGATTTTCCTGATGTCTTTCTAAAGGAATTGACAGGATTGCCCTTAGAACAAAAGATAGAATTTGGTATCAAGTTAGCCCTTGGAACAAAACCAATTTCTAAGGCTCCTTATCGAATGGAGTTGTTAGAACTAAAAGAATTGAAGTTGCAATTACAAGAATTGCTTGATAAAGGATTCATCCGCCTTAGTGCACCTCCATGGGGTGCACTGGTCTTATTCATGAAGAAAAAGGATGGATCATTGCATCTTTACATTGATCACAAACAACTCAACCAAACCACTATCAAGAATAAGTACCCATTGCTAACATAGACGACTTATTTGACCAACTTCAAGGAGCTTCACTGTTCTCCAAAATAGACTTGAGATCGGATTTTCACCAATTAAAGATAAAAAAAGGAGGATATTTTGAAGATAGCGTTTCGAACTCGATATGGCTACTATGAGTTTACAATGAAGCCGTTGGATCGACTAATGCCCCAATCACCTTTATGGATATGATGAATCGAGTGTTCATGATATATTTGGATAGTTTCGTCAAAGTGTTTATCAATGACATTTTAACATGCTTGAAGGATCCACGTGAGCATAAGCAACTCTTGAGGATAGCATTATAGACTCTAAGAGTATGCACTATACGTTACGTTCAGTAAGTGCGAGTTTTGACTCAGCCATGTAATTTTTCTTGGACACATAATATCTGAAAAAGAATGAAGCAGTTATAAGCAATGGACTCGACGAAGATTGAAGCAATTATAAGCTGGCCAAGGCCGATGACCATGATAGAAGTTCGAAGTTTCCTAGGTGTAGGTGGATATTATCGGCGATTTGTGGAAATATTTTCTAGTATAGCCACTCATTTGACAAGATTGTTGAAGAAAGACATACATCGAATGAGTGGACAAGTGCAAGAGAAGCTTGCAAGAACTTAAGTGGAAATTGACTACAACCCCAGTTCTAACAATACTGTTTGGCCTAGGAGGTTATAAGATCTACAACAATGCTTCTTTTAAAGGACTAGGCTGTGTGCTAATACAACACGGGAAAAGTGATAGCCTATACTTCTAGACAACCAAGGCCATACGAGTTGAATTATCCAACCCATGATTTGGAATTGGCCATAATCATGAAGATTGATATTGCCAAACATGTCGCCAAACGTTTGATGTGTCAGCAAGTAAAGGCACAACATTGCAAGCTTGGTGGATTGTTACAACCACTAGAAATCCCATAATGGAAAAGGGAACACGTTACAATTGATTTAATCATGGGACTTCCAAGAAGCCAGAGAGGTCATGATTCTATTTGGATAATAGTCAATAGGCTAACCAAGTTAGTCTATTTCTTAGCGGTACAAAAAGATTTCTCATGAAAAGAATACGTAAGACTTTATGTCCAACATATAATTTGTCTTCACGAGGTGCCAGTGATGCTTTTTCAAATAGAAACCCCAAGTTTATTATCACATTTTGGAAGACTCTTCAGACTACTATGGAAATGAAATTTCATTATAGCACAACTTATCATCCACAAACAGATGATCAATCAGAAAGGACGATCCAAATGCTCAAAGATATGCTACGAGTGTGTGTACTCAACTTTAAAAGAGGATGGGAAGAGCAACTACCACTTGGTAGATTCACCTATAACAACAGCTATCTGTAGGATATTGGAATGACACCAGTTGAAGTATTATACGGACAATCTTGCAGAATCCCAGTCTATTGGGATGAGATTAGGAAAAGAATGATCACTAGCCCATAGTTAGTCCAGCTATCAGAAGACTCAATGAAAATGATTAGAGACTTAGAACTACCTAAAGCCGCCAAAAAAGTTACCCAAATAGATGACGCGGACTTGTAGAGTTTCAAATAGGTGATCACATCTTCCGAAAAGTGTCACCTATGAGAGGGACGTCACGTTTTGGTGATAAAGGAAAGTTAAACTCGAGGTACGTAGGACCTTTTGAGATCTTAGATATAATAGGGAATTTAGCCTATAGCTTAGCACTTCCGCTCTAATTTGCTCAGGTGCATGACCTGTTCTATGTATCTATGCTAAGAAAGTGGGAGCCGGATTTGGCACACGTGCTAAATTTCAAAGAGATCAAAGTGGACGGTAGAATGCCATATGTTGAAAAGCCTATATGGCTCCTGGATAGAAAAGAGTAAGTGATGCGAAGTAAAACCATTCCCTTAGTTAAGAAAGTAGGAGCCGGATTTGGCACGTGCTAAATTTCAAAGAGATCGAAGTGGACGGTAGAATGCCATATGTTGAAAAGCCTATATGGCTCATGGATAGAAAAGAGTAAGTGATGCGAAGTAAATCCATTCCCTTAGTTAAGGTCATTTGGCAACATATGGGATGGAAGGAGTAACATAGGAAAGTGAGGAATCAATGAGGCTCTGATATCCACACTTATTTGAAGAACAAAGTATGTCTTTAAATTTCGAAGATGGAAATTCTGTTAGAGGAAAAGAGTTGTGATATCCTTGATTCGAATCCTAAACCACCGGGAATGTAAGGATTGCTATGGGCGATTGCGAACCATCATGAGTCAATTGAGGGATGAGTATAGATTGATTTAGCTTGAGTATATATCGATCGCAAGTGATGCCACAAGATCAATGTACTGTTTGTGAATGACCCTATCCAATCCTAAACAATCGTGAGTCAAGGTAGTCTGATCAACCCTAATTGATTACATGACAATTGCAGGTCATTCATGGATCAACCAAGCTCGACCAAGCTCAACCAAAAGTCACGTGTAAAATCCTGAATAGGCATCAAACTTAGTTTAAGTCTAGTTGTGTGAGTTTTGCCGGTGCCACCTGAATTTGTAGGTCGTGTTAATGCTGTTTCTTATCAAAACTTAGCCATAAACCTTGGTTCGATTACAAGTATCGATTATAGATGTTATCAAGGCATTCATTTCCAATTGAAACGATTTTAGTGAGCCCGTTAATGCATTGATTAGAGAAATGCGCTAAATTGAGAATATAGACTTTGACGAACCTAGAGGTGAGAATAATTTATCTTGTTAAGAATTAAATTGAGATGAGATCTATAAAAAAGGAGTAAGAGTCACTTTGGGATAGACAAGGAGGAATGGACAAAATTCCCCTCTCAAACCTAGTCAATAATTGAGAAGTCAAGAAGCAATCTTGACCTTTGATCTTGGATGATGATTGACAAGATGGAGGGTGTCTTCTTACCACTCAAGTTTGGAGCCATCATGAAGGAAAGGACAATAATGCAATGGGCATTAATGGTGAATGACCCCAATTTCTCTTCAATCTCTCATTCCTCCATATGTCTTCTTCCTCTTTTCTCTTTCTCCCTCACCCCATTCGGCCAAACCCCTCCTCCTCCTCTCCTCTCTCTTGTTCCCTTCCTTTTTCCTTTCTTTCCCTTCACCGCTCATTGTTTATTCACTCGTCACCTCGCCGTCCATTGCTGCACATCGTCTACCCATTTGTCTGCTTGCTACTGTTGTTGCACTGTTGCCCACTCGCATTGTTCGCCATTGTCGCGCCGCCCTTGTGCCACACAATGTTGTTGCTGCCGTGAGCCACGAGCCATCATCGATCATCCCTCGTCTCGTCTTGATTGTTCGTAAGTAGATTTCTTAAACGTCGGTTAGGCTGTTGCATTATGTGACTCGGACTTAGGACTGCCTCTAATTTCGTAGGGCCATCCTAGGTGGAGGAACTCATGTGATTAATTTTATATGGTTTGATCATGATATGCTTGGACTATAAGGCTTGAGAATGAGTATAAGAGAGTCAAGGGTGCTTGGGTTGGTGTAATCCGTGGAAATAGTTCATTTAGGCTTAGGTTACCGCTTGGATTAGGAGGTTTGCCATGATTATTATTTGTGGACTATTTGTTATTGCGAGGTTAGATCTTCACGTTTGAGTGCCATGGTTGGTTGAATAAGGTTACGTGATGTGGTCTATTGCAAGTTATGACTATCGTGGTTGAATCGTCTATCTAAGTTGTCATGAGATTTGATATTTAAGTATTATGGTTGCAAAATGGATGTGATCTTTGCATATAATAGATCATGGTTGAAGCTTGAGTTCATATAGCCTCCAAATCTAGAACATCATTGGTTCTTTAACGTGCATGGAAGTATGTTAGGCCAGGTCACTCTCTTGATTCGGCAATATTGGGGCATATCATACAATCCATATTTGACCTAGGCCAGTAATTGAGCGTCACGGGTTAAGCCACAATTCTAGTTTCGTGCTCGACATACTTTATTATCACATTTATGATAGGGCATGAGCTACACATTGCTTGGGGTGCCCTTGGGACATTCATACTTGGATTAACATGGAAGATAAGACCGATTGCTTGTATGCTTGATTTGTGGGGTCACGTGAGGGATTTCGTCACTGAGGTTTCGAGGGACAATGTTCCCACGTCAACGGGATGCTGTTCATGGGAGTGACGATGATTGAAAGAATGCTCAATGGGAGTTTGGATGCCATGTTCAACAGAGGGAGACATGACGATGTCTCGAAGGTTTCCAAAAGAGCCGTAGGATTTCGATCATGTGTGATTAATAATTGGATTCGATATAATATGGTAGTATGGGATGTCATGTGATTTTCAAGGCACTAAACGTGTGTGAAGCATTTAATTGTTATATGCATACTTTGGAAGTTGTTTTATGGCTTTTGCATGTTTGACATAGCCTTATATGAGATGCATGAGACACGTGCACGAGTTAATTGTCATTTTTAGTGACTTAAAAGGCACATGCATGCTATAATAATCATTGTTTATGAAGTGAGAGGCATGTGGTTATTTTGAAGGTTGTTGTTTGAGTCTTGAAGGCTTTGTTAATATTTTAGATGCTAACATCTAACATGTGTGAATATTTTTTGCTATTATTTGTACCATTTGCGGCACGTGTGGATTTATATACTTTTATTTAGGGCTCGAAGGACTTAGGTTAAAGGATAGGTTCCATCATGTATATAATTAAGGTAAAACTTAGGTTTTGCTATTGATTTGGCATCGACATGTTTGGGTCAAGTAATTGTAAGGCTTCGATGTGAGGCATTTGCCTATACGAGATTTATGATCTTTGTTTATTGAGTTTTCACTTCATTTGTTGTTATTTACCTTTCTTAGGACTTGAGGTATGAGCCTACTGCTCTAGCATTTCGGTCTTCCTTTACATATGGAAATTATGTTGCTAGACTTTGAGAACACTACTACCGGGATCCTCTTCTAGCATCACACCATGACCGTGTAGGTGGATGAGAGTATGTGATACCTAGTTCCCCAATCTATTTGTGGCCTGGTTCACCTGGGTCAATGAGGACATTTATGGTTCTCTATGTGGGTTCAACGGCCACTCGGGGTCATTGATGGATCAGTGCTACCCCCACCTAATGGTACCGTGGACAACCCCCAGTCCGACCTTGACTAAGATCTAGAGCTCGAGCCTTCACTGTGAGGACACCAATGTTTGATGGGAATCATCTTTGGTAGCTATCCTTGTAGAAGGAGCTAAGACTAACCCCTATTGTATCTTTTTGTGTAGGGATGAGCAATCAAAACTGCCCTAGAGATGAGGGCTTGTAAATTTTAAATGTTTTGAGTAAATAAATAAAGCATGGAAGTCATGCAATATGTATGTGTTTTTTTTCTTATTATCTATTGTTGTGGTTGATTAGATATTGGAGATTGCACACTTCCGCATGTGCTTAATGGAATGATAAAATCAATGGGATGACGACGTCATATGAGACGTCACAAATTACTCTTGTCATGGAGGATGTCGAGTTCTCATGGCGAGAGTAAGGTTTGAGGGCATGACAGTTATACCAATCAACTATTACGTATTATTCAATTTAGTAATTTGACGATAAAATTTAATGGAAACTAATGAAGGGTAAATTTATTACGGGTATATCAGTTTAAGATTTTTGGTAATAAAAAAAAATAATTTGGGGCAAATTTATAATAGATGTACAAGTTTGAGGTTTTTCGTAATATTAACCATTTGACCTTATTCGGTTTTGTTTTCCTTTATCTTTAGGATTTTCGATTTATTTAATCTTTTCGGCTTTTTCTACCATGGCACCCATTTCACGCCATTGAGTGCCATATGACCTCGACATGATTTTTTTTTTCCCTAAAAGACACATTGCCATTTTTCATGAAAATAATATGGAAAGAGCTAATGGAGGTACTCGATTGCACGAATTGGAGAAGTTTTAAGATTTTATTATACTTTTGAAAATTTTAGAACTTGTCAAAATGGGTCATAGATCCATTTCTTAATTCATATATATTCATGGGTTGAATTTTTGTATGAATTATATCCAGTAATGGTAAAACCTAAATTAGTCCATGAGTTGAATTTGTTCACAACTTACTTAGACCTAACTCACCTCTATATTTTCACTTTAATTTGGGTATGAGCCTTCTCAAATTGGATTAAATATATAAGTATTTTACTAATATGGGTCTAGTCGAGTATATATTGGGTATGAGGTGAGATAAATATGGATCGCTAAATATATGTTGTATGAAAATGGGTTAATTTGACTCATATCATTTTTTTTATCTAATCCACTCATTTAAGCCTAGCTATACTTTAGTAATAATTTTTTAAACTTCTATTGTACTTCTCTTTTTGTGAAGGATTTTTAATTGTTCTACATGCAATCTAATGCGAGGGATTTGCCCTTTCTTTTTTACAATGCAATCGCATTCATTTTCAAGCCATTTAAGTGGGACTGCTTCAACTATTTCACTTAATAATTGGACAAAATTCTCAATATCGATTGATTCGAGCAAACTTAACTATTATGTACATAAATACTGTAATTTTTAATGGGTCTATCAAAGGACGCTTGTTGAATACATTTCTCGGAAAAATACTTGACTTCCAAAATATAGAACGTGCATATAACGACGGCCAGTGCATTCGATTGAAAGTAATTGGGACACTTTTTTGATGAAATTGGACGTCTAGTGCGTTGTTTTTTATAATTTATTCTATTAAATTGACCAAATCAATTAAAAAAAAAAGAACTATTTCACATCTAGAAGAATTCAAAAGGCGCTGGAGGCTAATAGCGATCCCTTTTATAAATGCGAAAATCATGCTTTTAGACTTTTCCATCTTTATCTCTCTCTCGGCTGTTTCTGTGTAGCTCTGCGCCGTCGCCGTCTCTCCCTCTCTCTCTTTCTCTCTGTGCCATCGTGCGACAGTTTTGGTTTTGTTTTTGTTTTTGGTCGAAATATAGTAATTTCATTGCCAGCCCACCGGAGGAGCATCATTAGTTGGAAAATCTAAACATAGCATTGAAATATTAAAGGCTGAGGAGGATTTGAACACCTAGGACGAGTATTTGCTCCGTGTCCGTGGGCTTTAGCGACCCAATCCATGGCCTTGGTGGATTGCTGAGGCTCATAGATGACTGAAATTCGTGCGGGTGGATTGAGTCACAGCGCAAAAGTCTAAATCATCCTCCTCCTCTCCTGCTCCCCCTCCATTGCAGCAGCAGAGCGAATGGAGAAGCTGCTGAAGGACTTCGACGTCGCGCCGAAGAACCCCTCGGCGGAGGCCCAGAGGCGATGGCGGTCCGCCGTCTCCATCGTCAAGAACCGCCGCCGGCGCTTCCGCATGGTGGCCGACCTCGCCAAGCGCTCCGAGGCTGAGAAGAAGCGGCGCGGCATCCAGGTTTCTCTCTCTCTCTCTCTCTCTCTGCCTTTCTCATGATGTGCATCACCTCTCGCGCGGTCAGTTTCGCTAGGATGGACGCTCGCGACACCGCAGTCGATCGGCCACGCGATTGCGTTTCTGATCGGTAGGCGGAAGATTCAGCTGAGATGGCTTTTTCATGAAAACGAACATATATATATATATTTTTTGGCTTCGTGCTGGAGATAGTCCTGTTTCGGCTGCTCGGCGAGCGAACCAGCCGACGAACCATTGTTTAGCTGCTCGATTAGAAGTTCTAACGGCGACCAGACTCTCTCTTCTCTGCTTCGAGACGTGCCAGGACAGTAGAGAATCGCCGTTGTTCACCTCAGTTCCGATGCCATTCTCTCTTCAATTCCGTAGCGTGATCTCTGAGAATGCTTCGAGCACTCCGATTCTCATGTCTCCTTCGGGATCCAGTTCCCCTTCATTGACACGGCCCGGCGTTCGTCTATCCGCCACAGGCTCTTCGCATCCATCCTCGACTTTCCCTAGGGTTTTCCCCTCGTCTTCTTGTGCCGCGTGACGCTCGTGCTTCGTGCATGTCGTGTAGGTAAATCGCTGCTGCTTCCAGACTATCCCGAAGAGGAACCCGTCCGCCTCGAATGGCGCTGAGATACCGGGTCAAGCGGCGGGGTTTCCCATAGACCATTCTCCCCCCACCCCCCTTGCATGCCTTCCGATCTCATCCCGTGTGATGGGCCCGGCCCATAATTACTGACAAAATAATATTGCTCGGCAATGCTTTTAGAAGCACTCCAAAATACTTAAATAAATCATGTTTGTCTTTTGTTCTTGTGGTCACCTTTCCTCCGACAAAATAATCGGATCCTCGATATGTTTAAGTATTTTGTCTTTTGTTATTATGAAAGATCGCTTTTCATGGTATAAAATTTATAAAGCATGTTACCGAGTATCTCGAATAATTTATTTAAGTGATTACATAAGGTAATTCAAAAGATTTCTAATTTGCTTTCTCTGTTATTTGTGGTGCTTATAATGTACCGTTTTAACACTTATGAACATTGCATGTTAGTTTCTTAGAAAGTATTTTTATGCTCATGGCACATGCCCATCAAAGTCAGAGTTCCCCATTCTGGAATCCAACGCCGAGCCCACAAAGAAAAGTATGAAATTTCTGTTCATACACTTGCATCATGGGTTCTTTTTCGTGGCTAAAGGTGCAAGGATGACTTTTTTGCTTTCACTGAAACAAATATGATAAAGGTGGGATGATTTTCTGCGACTTTTGTTTCCAAATCTATTGACCTTATGACGTGTTTGACAATCCTTTTGTTATTGAGAAAAATTTCTATTTAAAAATAGTTTTTTTTTTCATTTCTCTTCACAGAACAAAAAAGTGAATTGTTTTTGTTTTTGATACTGAACGAATTTTTGATCTTTTTATATTCTGAAAAATAAAAAAATATATAAAAATAGAAAATAGAATGATTAGCAAACAGGGTCTTTGCCCATCAGGGTTCTTATCGCAGCCGAGTATGAAAATGATTTTTGATTCTGCTTTCAATTTTCTCCAGAACACGCGTGTTCCGCAAAGCTACGCAAGTTCTTTTCCAAGAGTGCGGACCGCAGCCACTTTGAAATCGTACTTTTAAAACGGCAGAACGCGGTGTTGATGTTTAAATATGTTTAAGGGGGATTGACCACCCCCGCCCATTGTTTGAAAATGGAGCAGTGGGGACCGTGTTTTCTGTGTTGCTTGTTTTTTTTAAAACTCTTTCCTCAAGCGGAAGCAGAATGGCTAGGGAGCGATCAGACGCCAGGGAACCAATTTTTAATTCTGGCCCTGCCACCGTATTACGGACGAGTCATGTTGCCCGTGAAAAATAATGGAGTCGCATGGTCCTTTGTCGGACGGGTGTGCGAAATGACAACTTGAATCTGGAATTATTTAAACCGGACTGGATCGGCTGATTGGGTCTGATTTGTCTCAGTCCAGTAATCGGACTTAAAAGTGACATTGGTGCTCTTAGAGTCTGGTTATTGAATATATATTTATTTTTTTAGAAAATAGGAACTTATAAATGGATAATAAAATATTCGAATGAAAATATAAGATTTATTTCGAGTTTTGAATTTGTTGTAGATCATATTTAGAAAAATAAGATATTCAGATAAAAATATGAAAAAAAAAATAATGATCGGTTTCATTCAGTCCGGCCCCAATGCCCAGAACTAAATGAGAAACCGATCATTTCCTACTTTGTTGTTGGGCATGGAGGTCGTGCTACGGAACTGACCATCGAATTCTAGAACTTCCATAAGTCGTATTTGGGCGGGCAATCGGGCACCACTGGTTAGTCCTCTTCTTCTTCTTTTTTTTTTTGGTCTGAATCGCTTAATCCTTTCCCCGGTGGTTGGGGCTGGTAGTGACTCCGGTATATGGACGGTGGAAAAGGACAAGGACGGCCATAAATGCAAAAGGCCACTAGCTACGCACGAAGCTTCCTCGAGGTTTCCTTGGCCATAATTTCGGACAAAGACCGCAATAGAAAATAGCGGTTGTCAATCCAAGCTGTAAAGTATTCACAGAAATATTCGAGAACGGACCAACCATATGTAGAGATCAAAAGATGCCTCCCACTTCCCGTCTATTTTTTGAGCTTTAAGGACTTCACGGACTCTTGATCTTCGTTGGTTCTCTAGACTCTAAAGCTTTTTGTAGGATTCTGAACCACTCTTTTTAACTTGGTGGACAACTTTGCCGAGTTGCTGATGTTGTGTTGGGACTAGACATCTTTTGCACGGACTGATACTATGATTTACGTGATTACCTAACGTCCATTCGATACAAGGCCTGCTTTCAGGACCCATCTCTATTCTCCCTATCGCCAGCTACTGCAAGTAGCTCCTAAAACCCCAGAGGTCCCCCGTCCACGGCTGGTTGGCTGGCTTGTTTTCTTGAACTAGTCGAATCTTTTAACAAGTTGCATGTTGTCTCATTCAATGGGAGGCCATCTTTGGCTGCTTTACTAGCTCTTGCCCTTTGGGGTCTATTATCAGCCTGTAGAGCAGAATATTTGCTACATAAGAACCCTTTCGAACTGAGAATCAGTGCTGGTGCTTCATTAATTGTTTTTCTTTTTTTGGCTGAAAGTTTGGTCACCTAATTGTTAGATGCGTTGTGTGACCAGATAGTCACTCCTAGGCCTGATTGGATACAGTTCAACTTACAGTTATAGTGTTTGGTATGTGCCTTGGAGCGCTTTTCCTTCAAAACGTGTGAACATGGAGCCAAGTTCACCATTCCCATCATTTTCTTGGGGATGAGTCCCAATTCAAATCTTGAATATATCAGAATTAGTTTAAAGACAGTACAGATGAAGGAGGATGCGTGGATGTTTGGATGATTGAAAATTACTTCAGAGCATGGAAAATAGCTTCTCTTTTGACAAAAAGGCAATTATTTTCCCTATTTTCTTGCCGTTCGTCCAAGTGAGTAGGTCCCTCTCGACCTATTTCCTATCCGCTCGTATCTCTATCTCTCATCAACTTTTTTCGCCGATAAGTCTCATCATCTTTTTCACAATCCACGTGTTTGGAATAAACTTAATTAATGCTCACGTTTTTCTATATTAAAAAAAAACTATCAGGTGCAATATCCGACAGATACGATTTCATATTTTCTTGGTAAAATCTTGTTATTTAGATGGATCACAGGATAAACAAAAAGAATATCGATTCCGGTTGTAATAATTACTTATCATGTTTAACAATACAAGTTGCTTTTAGTGGATTTCATATTCCCTGAAATTGAAACTTTTGAAAATATTTGCAAGCCATAGTAAGTTTTCGTTGAAACAAACAAACCCTTAATTTACACATGGATTCCTTCTTGAATATTATTTTTGGATGAGTCGTGTTCCTATAACACTTGGTGAGAATTCTAAATGCCGAGTCCTAGTCCAGAATGAAGACCGATGATATTCTAAATATCTTTCCCAATGTTCCTTTCTGATGAAATAATGTTTCACTTGTTTTCTCTTTCCAAGTTCTTTGGATGCCTTATCTAACCGAGGCTGGGAAAACACAAGCAATTGCTGATAAATGGAGAATTTTCGTCTGATGAATCAGTGGATACCTTCATTTAGTTTCACATCCGGTTGTTTTCTTTTTGGAGACTAGAATAGAATCAGTCTTTATCCCCTTTTGTTCTTGCTAGAAGAAAATGCGTAGAACAACTACCTCACTGATTTTGGAGTTTTAGTGTGTTGGATGTAGCAGTGGAGACATTGAAAATGAAAGAAAGTCACATTTTTGTGTTTATTATTGAAAACTTCTCCTGTTATAAACCTTGCTGCATTTGTTGACTCTCTTTCATAGTCATCGCTTAAAGAAAATACCTAGACAAAAGAAGAAGCGCCTTCTTGCGGTTCATTCATGAAACCTCTATTCTACGACAGATAGAAGGAATGCCAAGGACTAGCTATTTGAATCTCTTTATTTGTCCTGCAGGTCTCCTTATGGTTTGCTGGGTGCACATGCACTCAAAAATTGCAAGACTGTGCTATTGGTTAGCATGCATCTTTGCCGATACAGGAGATTTTAGTATAATCTAGAGCTATAACTACCCTGACTGCATTTCACTTTGATTAAGAGTTAGTTTATTTATTATCATTACCATATTCTTAACAAGATTGAAAGTTAGGATTAACAATTTTTCAATGCCTTTTCTTCCTGAACCAGGAAAAGATACGAGTTGCCCTTTATGTTCAGAAAGCAGCTTTAACGTTCATTGATGGTAAAACTTGGCATTTGAATTTCTATGGAGAGGTTATTTTTCACTTGGTGTTCTTGAACCGATTCTTTGGTCTTTCTGTTAACGATTCTGTGATCTTCTGAAGCTGCCGGCTTGCCCGAATACAAGCTCTCCGATGACATCAGAAAAGAAGGTTTTGGGATTGACCCAGAAGAACTCGCATCTATTGTACGGGGGCATGATATAAAGCGCTTGAAACTTCACGGTGGAGTTCAAGGGATATCAAGTAAAGTTTTGGTTCCTCTCGATGAGGGCATCCGCACAGAGGACCCCTCCTCAAATTCTTCAATATCTGTCAGGCAAAGGATCTACGGCTTTAACCGATTCACGGAGAAACCTGCAAGATCATTTCTAACATTTGTATGGGAAGCCCTGCAAGATCTAACACTCATTATTCTTATGGTTTGTGCTGTGGTTTCTATAGGCGTTGGGATTGGTACAGAAGGATGGCCAAAGGGAATGTATGACGGACTAGGAATATTAATTAGTATATTCCTCGTGGTCATAGTAACAGCAATTAGTGACTATAAGCAGTCCTTACAATTCAGGGATTTGGATCAGGAGAAAAAGAAAATATTTGTTCAGGTTACGAGGGATGGGAGAAGAGGAAAAGTGTCCATCTATGACCTGGTTGTTGGGGATGTCGTTCATATATCCACTGGGGACATAGTTCCAGCAGATGGTCTTTTTATAACAGGATACAGCCTTCTAATAGATGAGTCAAGCCTGTCAGGGGAGAGTGAGCCGGTGAATGTTTATGAGGGGAAGCCTTTTCTTCTTTCTGGAACTAAAGTGCAAGATGGGTCGGGAAAGATGTTGGTGACGGCAGTTGGTATGAGGACTGAGTGGGGAAAGTTGATGGAAACATTGAGTGAAGGTGGAGATAATGAGACACCGCTACAAGTAAAGCTGAATGGGGTCGCCACAGTTATTGGTAAGATTGGTTTGGGCTTTGCGGTGCTCACCTTCTTGGTGTTGACAGTACGATTCTTGGTGGAGAAAGCGTTAAAGCATGAATTCACTAGCTGGTCTTCTGCAGATGCTTTGACACTCGTTGATTATTTTGCTATTGCAGTTACTATACTTGTCGTCGCTGTACCAGAAGGACTGCCTCTGGCAGTGACACTAAGCCTTGCCTTTGCTATGAAGAAGCTAATGAATGACTGGGCACTTGTGAGACGCCTCTCAGCCTGTGAGACAATGGGTTCTGCTAGTTGCATATGCACAGATAAGACTGGAACATTAACCACTAACCACATGGTTGTTGACAAGATATGGTTAGCTGGCAAAGCTATGGACATGAACATGAAGGGAGCTAAGGGTAAAGATTTCTTGAAATCAGAAACACGTGAAGAAGTTTTAGCCATCCTTTTGCAGGCAATACTATTAAATACAAGTTCCGAGGTTGTCAAGGATAAAGACGGTAAACAATCAATTTTGGGAACACCAACAGAATCAGCACTTTTGGAGTTTGGATTGCTTTTGGGTGGTGATTTTGTGGCCCATCACCGGGAGAATAAGACTCTAAAGGTAGAGCCTTTCAGTTCAGTTAGGAAGAAAATGTCTGTGCTGGTGGCTCGACCAGATGGCGGGGCAAGGGCCTTTTGCAAAGGTGCATCAGAAATTGTTCTTGGAATGTGTGACAAGATTGTTGACGAGGAAGGGAATTTTACTTCCATGTCTGAAGAGCAGGTTAAAAATATGACAGATGTTATTAATGGTTTTGCATGTGAAGCACTGAGGACACTTTGCTTGGCATTTAAAGATGTAGATGACACCTCAAATGGAAACATTCCCGACGGTGGGTATACCCTGATAACAATAGTTGGAATAAAAGATCCTGTACGCCCTGGAGTCAAAGAGGCGGTTAAAACTTGTTTAGCAGCTGGCATTACTGTCCGTATGGTAACTGGGGACAATATCCATACTGCTAAAGCGATAGCTAAAGAATGTGGCATCCTCACAGAGGATGGTATTGCTATAGAAGGACCGGATTTCCGTGGCAAGTCCCTAGAACAGAAGCGGGAAATCATTCCAAGGATTCAGGTTTGTAAATAAGACCTCAGTGGCATCTGACGTGACCGTCAGCTGAATGATGTTGGAGATGCATGCTTTTTGCTAAATGCTGACTCTTGGTACAGGTGATGGCGCGGTCTTTGCCTTTGGACAAGCACACCTTGGTTACCATTCTCAGGAAAGAGTTCGACGAGGTTGTTGCTGTAACTGGGGATGGGACCAACGATGCTCCTGCTTTGCACGAGGCAGACATTGGATTTGCTATGGGCATAGCCGGCACAGAGGTGTGGGCTGCTAATATATGCTGGACATATTTGTGACTGCGTGTGTGCACGCTAAAAAGAAAAAAAAAAAAACCTTGGGGTACCTGTTGTTCCAAACTGCAAAAAGACAAAAAAAACTACCGGATGATTTACATGACTCTTCATTCTTACATCTGAACGTTTGCTTCTAAGCTTCTTACTGTATTAGGAACATTGCTTGTTACTGCAATTTTCTTCATGTTCTTCTGTGGAGTTCATTTTACGGCTGTATTCACATTGGTGGTTTGCTGAGAACATGGTCTAGTGGATGACGTTGGCGCATCACAATTCGTTTCCTCCTGTCCTCATGGTGAATTTTCATTCGATTCTTCAGGTTGCCAAAGAAAGTGCTGATGTCATAATAATGAATGACGATTTCACAACCATTGTGAATGTGGCCAAATGGGGACGTTCAGTATATATAAACATCCAGAAGTTTGTGCAGTTCCAGTTAACAGTGAATGTGGTTGCTTTAGTGATAAACTTCGTCTCGGCATGCGTTTCAGGTGCGTTGTCGGCGGATTAGCTTGTTTATCTGGAACTTCTTCGAAGTGTAAGAACATTAACAACGACTGTGAGCAATTTGATCGAAAAGCCTACATTTATGCTTTTCAGGATCTGCTCCGCTGACGGCTGTGCAGTTACTCTGGGTCAACATGATAATGGACACCCTGGGTGCACTGGCATTGGCAACAGAGCCGCCAAAGGATGAATTGATGAAAAGACAACCAGTAGGAAAGGGTACCAGCTTCATAACAAGGGCCATGTGGAGAAATATAATCGGTCAGAGCATATATCAACTAGCTGTCCTCGGAGTTCTCAATTTTGATGGGAAGAGTTTACTTCGACTTCACGGCTCAGACGCGACCGAAGTTCTTGATACAGTGATTTTCAACACATTTGTTTTCTGCCAGGTACATCTTTCTCCTTTTGGCTATATTTAGACCATCACGAACGATACCAACGACACGGCATGGTACATCTTTCTCCTTCTGTTTTAGCTCAATTATTTAATAGTTTGTTATGCTTCTCAATTATGATCAACACCTAAGTAGCACCAACACTGACACATAACACGCGATGCGATCTGACTAATAACTTATACGCGTATCGTTTTTCAAAAAATAAATAATTGACGTATTGTACATTTTTGTTTATTATATGCATATTTTATATATAAATAATAAATTATTATTTTTATGATTATTTCAATCAAATTAATATGATTCAAATTCACAAATAAATAAATAATAGTAAAATCTTGTAATAAATTTATACTAAAAACATTAATCCATCATATATTAATATCCTTCATTATTTCAATTTGATAAATTCAACTTTATTTCAATAAATCCACAAAACTTGGAAAGAAAAAAAAAATCACATTATAGACCTACGTGTCAGATGTGCCAAAAGGAAAAAAGAAAAAAACTTGAGAGTAAATTGTGTATCACGGAAACTGAAAGTCAAAAGAAGAAAAGAAAATATTAGGTTTTTCTTCTTTCATAATTTGCTATTTTTGTTATTGATTTTTATTTTTTCAAATATATATTTTGACCGTTTATTTATTAATTTTTTTAAAAATTGACCTTGCATGTCGGAATCGTGTGTTGGAAACTCACATGTTGGTGTCGAAGAATGTCGAAAAAATTTACCAAGTATTGGATTTTCCAACACGTGTTGATTGAGTGTTGGAAAGTGTCAGAGTGTTGGATATGTGTCGAAGTGTCTGACACGACACGAAAGCTCTCGGAGAGTGTCGATGTTTCCTACGTCAACATAGTTGCTTCCTCTGCACCTTCCTTTTGCATAAGTGCACTAATCAGGTCTTCTGACGTTACCATCTTGTCGCCAGTTTTGTGCACATAGAAGAAGATTTTGCTTGAATTCTCTGATAAAGTGCTGACCTCTTTCCAGGTATTTAACGAAATAAACAGCAGAGACATAGAAAAGATAAACATATTCCAAGGCATGTTCAGCAGCTGGATATTCCTCCTCATCATAGTTTCCACGGTCGCATTCCAAGCAATCATCGTGGAGTTCCTTGGCACTTTCGCAAGCACTGTGCCACTAAGCTGGCAACTATGGGTGCTATGCGTCTTGCTTGGCTCAGTGAGCTTGCCTTTAGGAGCTCTTATCAAGTGCATTCCTGTTGGACGAGACACACCGACGCATCACGATGACTATGAGCTGCTGCCTTCCGGTCCAGAACTGGCTTGAACGCAATGAAGAGCCGAGGCACTTTCGATGACTAACTGAGATTTCAAAACGGACTATGACTGATCTATTTCAACTCGTCATCGGAATTCTTTTCACAAAGCAAACGGAATTCTTTTCACAAGGAATTCTTCTAATTCTTTTCTAACTTAGCCAATTCGTTCAGTCTCGAACACAAAGTTTTGATGTTATGTTGGAATTTATGTTGGAATATTTGGAATTCTTTCACATTGCTTGCAATTCCTTCTCGCATTTCCCGGCTCACCTCCCTGGATCGATCAAATTATTTCACTAGCAAATTAAATTAGGACCTGCTCATTCGATTCTCTCTTGGAATTTTCTCGATCCTCAAAAAGATTTCCAGTTTCTCACCATTCGCGAGGTTTCTGTTCGGCCATATAGTGCAATCACTGTCACAGGCCAAGCATCAGTAATCTGAGGACAAGCAAAAATCAATCCCAACTACAACAAAGAAGAGTCTCAGGAAGCAGCATCGGTCTTGAAAACAAGGTACAAGACAATCCAAAAGACAATAGAATGTGGAATCTCGACATGCTCTTTTGCATCTGCAGTGGGAGGAGGTCGAGTTCCCCTCTTGGTCATGGTGTTTTGAGCATTGGGTGGCAAAATTCTACGGCTAAATAATCAGAAATATTCTGTTATGGTAGAATAGACTTTTGAAGTGGCCGGTAATTTTCCAATTTTTGATAGAAACAGTAGTGACTAGTGGGTTACCAACGCTATCAAAAGTTCACCGATATCCTAATATTGGAGTAACTTACCAACATTTCAATGATTGTATACCGGTAGAATTGCGATAGTATTGGTAATTTACTTACGACACTGGTAAAAAGAAAATAGATTTCAAAAAGTTAATAGGTTACTAATACAATGGAATATTAGTAACTTCTTGGGAGTGCTACTAATTTACTTAAGAGACTTGATAAAACTTAAGGGGTTTGGTAAGTTACTACATTCAAATGTTCGTAAATTCCTATTGGAGTTGGCAATATGACACCGGTTTATCTAAAGTTGGAATCTACCATTGACGGGAAAAAATTTCCAGCCTTTATCAGGACTGGACCCTAGAATCGTCCCCTGGTGACATTGACAAAATCTAGCGCAACGACATTCTCATTGCCCTATTAACGACTCCCAGTGCCTCAAAAAGTTCTACTTCTTTCCAGGCACACATACGGGTAGCTGAAACATCCATTAAACAAGCGATAGACATTGAATCAAAATTCATCCTGGGAAAAAGGAGAGAGGACACGCCTGGCACTTACCTAATGATCATCTGACCGAACCCCTTTGCCGTCAACCTTAACAAAGGGCGCATGCGAAACTTCAGGCCAGAGCTCACCATCTTCCACCTTACGCCTTTGACTCAGTCGAGGGTTATCTGAAATGATCTACTCTTCTAGTGCAGTGAGAAAAGAAAATTTACTCCTTGCATCAACGACAGTTGAAGACACTTGCAAATGTGAAGCTTGTTGAGAAGTGTAAAATTGTAGCAGCCGTTCCAGTGGAGCCACCAAGCTTTTGCAATAAAAAATGCACAATTCCTCCATGGTGTTCGCAGTGGCCAGAAGCCACTGGGGCAAGTGCCCCAATCGAAGTGAAGCTGAGACCGTGAAGAATCGAAGCTTTGGGAAGAGGTCCAATTCCTCATCCTCACGCTCAGTCAGCATGAGCTTATCACAGCCTACAGTCTGCAATGACTCTAGTGCGAGTTTGCTATCAACAAAAGAGGTGACTTTTAGACATGAAAGGGATAACTCTGGGTAATGAAAGAGATGGCTCATGTTTATGAAAATACGTGATTGTTGATTATGAAAAGAAGTGATTGTTGATAGGAAAAGTGATAATAGTTCATCATTAAAAATGATGATGGAAGGGATAAGGTATTTATTTTTAACAGGTGTCGATTATTTGTCTAGGTACTCTACCGGTTGTGACCTTGCCTTTTTTTTCTTGACAGGTTTTTGTGGTTCCATTGAATCGCAAAAGCCGAGCACTTGGATCAGATTCCGGTGCCGGGCCATACTCCCAACCTGCACTTCAGCACAAGCCTGCTCTTCAGCATAGCCAGATGCTCGGGCACATCTTTTTATTGCCACCACAGATCCATCGAGCAAAATTCCTCTGTAGACCATACCAAACCCACCTCGGCCCAAAACATTCTCTTCGCTGAAATTGCCAGTCGCGACTTTCAGTTCCTGGTATGTAAATTGTCGAAGCTGTACCTGGGGATGAAGTAATTGGAGATTCGAGTCGTCGAATGATGTGTTCGGCCTCCAGCAAGAAACCTCGACGGCAGGGGCAGTGAACCCGCGAGAAACGCCATCAGCGGCTCGGCCCACCACAGCCATGGCTCGGGTGAAGCTCTTGCCAAGTGGAAGGCAAACGGTGGACGACGGAGAAGGAGAAGGAGCAAACAGAGTGTTAAAATCGACATCCTCGGTAAAATCGATTGTGTGAAATTTGAAAACCATCTTTCCTGGTTTTCCGATGCAATCAGTATTGCTGGTATGTGTCTGTACGGTTCACGCTCTGAAAGGGTGAAGATTTGATTTAAATGGAGCCTATGCCCCCTGGTTTCGCGTCGACCGGGTTGTTTCTAGGAAACATATTGGAAGGTGCCTGCTGCTGAACTTTTCAGCGCCGGAAGCGTCCCCGAAAGCAACGGTGAGGGGTGCAAGACTACGCGCTTGCGTTTCGCATGAGTCCTTCTAGTAAGGAGGGAGACCCCACGCCGGGTCAGAATCATTTCCTAAGTCAATTCATCTAAAAAATACGCATACCCACTCAAGATTTGATTTCTACTGTTGATAATCATGAAAAAATCAGTGATGGCTATTTTATGCGTGGACAGATTTTGGATTAGAATGAGTGATTTCTATTTAGATGAAAAAAGTTTATAACAGAATTGAAATTTAACTTAAAGTTTGAGATTTTTTTTTAGATAAATTAAATCGGGGGCTATCTACGTCTTTGAAAAAATGATCACGTTAACTTGTATACATTTTTTTTTTTGAAGGATTCCATCCATGACAGTCAAATAAGAACTACAAGCCCCATCATGCCAATACTTTTTCTCATGATATATAGAATAAAACTTGAAAAATCACAAATTCTTGATCAATAAACATCAATTTTTTGACAAAATTAGGTCATTCTTTTTTTGAATAAAAAATCGACGGCCCAATGGAGTTTGGTTCTGAATAAGCATTAAGTATTTCCAAAAATTTCACTTCAGTTATAAAATATTTTGAATTTTCAAAAAAATAAAGACACAACAAATCTCATGACTTTCATATGACTCTCACACAGTTTTTTTCAACCATTTACTTGTCGTAACTTACAAAAAAAAAATATTCACGTAAGTATCATAACTTTTGATTCATCGTTTAAATGCGAAATTTCTTTTAAAACGATTACCCAAGTGTTAATTTATTTTGTTTTGGACAAATACCCGAGTGTTAATTTACTCGTAACTTCCGAAGCAACTCTCGCTCCTGCAACTCTCCCACCATCTCCTGGAAGTGAGAAGCTTTCTTCCGTCTCCTTCCTCCATCGCGCATTTCGCAATTCTAATGCATTCGAGCTTCCGAAGGATCGCCTGCTCCGACGTCCGCCTCTCCCTGACCCCCCGCCGCCGCGCCACCCCGCAGGCCATCCCACTTCATCGCCGCCCCCGGACCCCGCGGAGCCCTTGCGCGGCCGCAGCTCAAAACCCTCGTCCTCGGCCGCTACGCCAAGAATGGCAAGTTCTCCGGCCTCGCCAGCCCGTCCTGGCTTCCCCCTCCGTCCTCCTCGCCGCCTGCCGGAACCTCGCCGCCCCAAGCCCTCCCGACGCGGCTCCCCTGCCTCCGCCTCCGCCTCCGCCTCCGCCTCCGCCTTCCTCTGCTCTGCTCGACTCCGTGTCGAGGCTTCTCGCTCTCCGAAATGGGCCGCGAGATCGCCGAGGGCCGGTTCGACGTCGCGGCGTGCTGCGTCCCGATGGCGCCCTCGAAAGGTGAGCCCCTGCTCCTGCCCGGCGAAACAGAGGTCTTGATCGAGGCCCTCAGGATGGTTCTGGAGGTCGTATATGACGAGAGTTCGCGACTTTCCTTACGGCGGGCGTGTCGGCGTGGGGCGCCACGGCTAAAGTGCGATACTTGAAAACCCTCTGTGCAGAATCCCACTTGGTGGTTCACTGTGAAATTCGACAGACAGAAGTTTGACTGTGCACATGTGAGCAAACTGTGTAAGGTCATTGAAGAGAAAATCGGGACGATTCTCTTTTCATTGATTTGATAAGGAGGCTGTTTGAGTGCCAATCCGTGAGCATTGAATTGGACGGGTGTTGTTTGGGGAGGGTTTCCTCAAGAAGAGCGGCCTGTGTGCAATTTTGATTAATATATACTTCAATGGACTCGACAAGGAAATTCAGGATTTAAGGCTTCAAATGAATAAAGAGAATCTTAAGTCTGAGTCTAATGAGAATGTTTCGGATTCGACGCCGAATGTGTTTTACAAGCCCGTGAAGGTGTACGCAGTTAGGTACCTGGATGAGATGCTGTTTATAACCTCAGGGTCAAAAATTTTGACTCTGGATTTGAAGAACAACGTTGTGAAATATATAGAAGAGAAGCTAGAATTGAAGGTAGATAGAGTGAGAACTGCAATTCACAGCCCTACGATGGAAAAGATTGAGTTCTTAGGGATGGAACTTCAGGCAGTCCGCCTTCTGCTTTGCATCCCCAATGTCAGAAAAAGCCGTGGAGGGCTAGGAAGAAGTACCTAAGGCAGAAGGAAGTGAAAGCTTTAGAAATGAAAATGCTAGGGAGAGGAATAGAAGAAACTGGGATTGAAGATTTTGAGTCATGTTTTCAAGAAGTTGGAAGTGCACAAATGAGTTCAAATTTGACATTCAAATTGAGAATGAGGTCAACGAGATTTTTCAGAACATGGGCGGATGAAGTGGTGCAGGACTTCTTAGGATCTCTGGAGGAGCGGTATAATTGGCATCGGGTGCTCTCAGCTGGAAATTCCTTTCTTTACAACGCATAAGAGACAATTGCCACAGGAACTTGTCTTTTGCTTACGACAAGTTCCATAAGGAAAGTAGATAAGCACTTGTCTCCGGTCAAAGTTATGAAGGCATTAAAGGAAGAAGAAAGAAGAGAAGAAGAAGAAAAGGAACAGAAGTATGCAGAGATGACAGTTCATGATTTGACGAGATTGTGTGTTAGAGTTGATGCACCCATTGGAGCTGTTCGGAAGGCAAAAAGTTAAAATGGCTGGATTTACAAACAACATGGGTCGTCCTAGACCAATAAAGCTACTCCTTGCTCTAGACGATGCTGATATCATCAAATGGTATGCAGGTGTAGGGAAAAGATGGCTTGACTATTTCTGTTGCTGCCACAACTTCAAGATGGTTAAAACAGTTGTAACTTATCACCTGAGGTTCTCTTGCATTTTAACTTTAGCAGAGAAGCACGAATCGACCAAACTTGAAGCAATTAGGCATTACTCCAAGGATTTAAAAGTCTTGGATGCATGTGAAAATGAAATGTTCTACTTTCCCACTGAAAAAGAGGTTAAGATGATGGGAGATAGAAACCTTTCAGATCCAAAGCCTGTTGATGGGGTTCTAACTTTGACGCTGATTAGATTGGCTTTCGATTGTAAGCCACTTCATTCCTGTATTGCACATTTCTGTGACCCGAACCGATGTAGTTTTTATCGGATCTGATTGCTCAAAACAGATTAAATGTAAACCCACTGAACGAGGAGAAGTGGATCTCAGGGTTGGGTGTTATCCATGAGAGTTTGAATGCAAGTGCCTTCCTGTCTGTCCTGTCCATATAGATGATTTGTACATGGGAAAAATCACACTTCCCCCCAAAACATTGATGTTGGTTCATTTGTGGATGTGGATGATCTATGATTCTTTTGGTTGGATTCCCAGTTCCTGAGTGGTATCATGGTGGATTGAGACCTTCTGAATTGGGCGAACACTGTGCACAGGTAAGTGCCCACTTAAGCATCAGTTCTCACTTGGGTTTGCTTAGATGTCTATTTTTCTCTCTAACTGATCTGCTTATTCTTTCCAAATGGGGTTGCCTGAGTTGTG
This sequence comes from Eucalyptus dawsonii, assembly GCA_016097615.1. Taxonomy (NCBI): domain Eukaryota; kingdom Viridiplantae; phylum Streptophyta; class Magnoliopsida; order Myrtales; family Myrtaceae; genus Eucalyptus; species Eucalyptus dawsonii. Next base: position 23,474,637 of record CM027881.1, on the reverse strand, counting down.
CTCAATATGCATCAACCACGGTATAGTCTAGATGTTATGAGTGTTCTAGCCGCCACATCATGTGCTCATTTTATAGCTGGATCCTTACTTTCTGATGGCCATTGACTTGGTTGTTGTTCCCATATAAATGTGCCAGATTGAATAGAACACCAAAATCAGTGTTTACTTTTAATTCTACGCTTATCTTGATTATTCTACTCAATCGCCCAGTTTCCTAGCTGTTGGAAAATCTGAACTAAAACTACACATAGCATGTTTAATCTGATGGAGACGAGTGATTGGGTGGACTGATAGTCCAGCCGTAGAACTCAGTTTTGACCTCAAGCATCTTACCCTTAAGGGTGATTATTTTGCTGCCTTAAATAACACCGTACTGAGTAGAATTTCTGAGGTGCACCAGCATCTGGCTAGCTCTTTGTTTTCTTAAACAAGTTTATTGGTTTTAGCTGTAATGTCTGCAAGCACTACAACATTTACAAATGATTTGTGTGCCTTCTTGCCTTTCTCTGAAAGTTTTTTTGTATGCTCATGCGCACGTTGGTACCTGCCAGCCTAGATGTAAACATCCCTACTCCTAGTCTCACCCCATCCTGTGCCAGTAGGCCAAATGCTGAGGATACCTTTCTTCTCTAATTGCAATACCAAGATGCCTTTTCCTAATGATGGGATATGCACCTCTCACCTTAGAATGTCAGGTGACCTACTGGATATGCCTTTGGTCTTGAATTTAGACCGAGTCTTATGTATTAACTTTGTCATTTCTCACTGCAGATTTTTTATGACAAGTTGAAAATAAGCAGTAGGATTTGCCCTACCCAAACTGACCTGACATCTTAGATATACTGAACTAGAGGAGAACCTTAGTCATCAACCCAACTGAGTGAGTGGTACACTCACATGGGGATGATCATGGGCACAGGGAAAGAATTCATCATAATTCATGCTCAAATAGTGTCGATATTCATGAAACTTGACATCAAAGATCATTGCCACACTGCAAAGAAGAGGGAAGCATTAGCCAGACTGCAACCAGAAATGGGTGAGGGGTGTTGCTTAGAACATCATCAAAACTGAGTATGTGCACTCTGTCTCCTGGTTATTTTCTTTTTCTTTGTTTCTTTGCTGGTTGCCTTTGAACATCTCTTGCTTACCACCTGATTTTTGTTTTGCAACCCAGATCCTGATGATTTGCTGTTCAAGGTCAAGCCTAACTGTTTCCTAAGGTGGTAATCTCTCCAAAGCTAATTCTGTTATTGAACATTGCCTGTGGCAGATGATACATTGCATTTGATTCTGCGGCTAGCAGGAACTTTGACTCTCTGATTTCTTGGTTGTATTTGCCAAGGAACACAGATGCATGACAGAGCTTGTTTATAAGTTGCTCAACCCTGATGTCAGCCTTCTCTGTTTACTCTGCAAAGTGTAATGAACATAGAAAATGAAGAAAGCATTCTAAGAGGATCATCTCGGATCAAAAAACACTTATGGAGCGAGATGAGATGTCAAGTCAGAGACAATGCCATTAGAATTAGGGTGGGTGTCCAGTCTGATCAGAGCCACATCCTCTTTTCTTCCTCGCCTATCCTTCAACCTTGCTGTTCCTTCAAGAATTTGGACTACCTCTGACATGTTGGATCATTTCTTAGGAGAAAATTGGGTGCATATCAGAGCCAGTTTGATAAGCTTATCGGCCTTGTTTTCACTGGAATCACCCTGCATACTTGTGTCCATCAGCAGATCCAACTATTTATCTTCCACAAGTTCTTCCACCCAGTCAAATGATGAAGCGATCTTTCTCGTAATCAGAGAAAGATCATGACGAGTATAACCAGAGACAAACTATAAAAGCACCCATCATAAGCAGAAGCATTAGTCTTCACAGAGCATCACCTTCAAAAATGTATTCTGGAGCCACATAGCCCGTAGTACCATCATAATAAGTAGAGTGAGAATCTTCAAAACTGTATGGAAGCAAACAGGTCTTCTCTTGGTTATACTATGTTGTATTTTCAAGCTCACCATCAAGACGTCAAACGGTATCTTCACACTTGATGAATTTCGCCAGACCAAAGTGTGGAATGAGAGCCTTGAATTCCTTGTCCAACAAAATGTTTGAAGGCTTGATGTCACAATGAATTATCTGGATATCACAATTCTCATTGAAGACAGGGAAGCCCTCCTGCTACTCCTTGTTCGATGGGCATCTGTGTTGGCCAGTTGAGAGAGGGCAGCAATCCAACCTGTTGCCTGCGCTGCTGGTGCTTACATAAACTATGAGCCATTGTTCCATAAGCCAATAAATGGTATACAAGGAAGACTCTTGCTATTTTGTGTTCGTTTTTACAAGTTCCTGCAATTGTGCTTCCTTTCAAAAGCCAATTATTTTGAGCAGATTCCAATGAATGGTTGCTCTCCGGTCCTGTCATTCTGCTCGAAACTGTGCACGACAAAGCAGGAGGCTTGCATGGTTCGCATCTTTTTACTGCCACAAAAGATCCATCAGCTAACTGGCCTTTATAGACCTCAGCATATGCACCTCTGCCAATCAAGGGTTCTTTTAGCTCCGTCAGAGAAGTTTTAGGATTTAGTTCTTCAGCAACGTTTGTGTGAAAACTGCAAGAGTTCCTTCTGATTACATTAAGAAATCTCAACTGTGGAGGTGGCACCGTTGGCAAATCGTTCTGTGACTTTCCAACGCAACCATTCCTGAACGCAAGGCAAATAGTGGATAGCAGAGAAGTAAGATGAGAGAACAGTGTTGACACGGCAATGTTTTCTTTGAGATCGACAGTGGAGAACTTGAAAATCATCTTTTTTACCGCTCTCTATCAAAATGTGGAGTCACCGTTTTTTAATGTCTGGGTTGTAATTTTGCGAAGGCCCTTTTTTCCTATTTAAGATTACGCCCTCGGGGAACTGATGTTCAGGAAGTATTCTAGAAAGTATTGGATTGGCAATGATGAGTTCCGTCCATTGAAGTTCCAACTGAAGTGGTTGAGATTCGATGTGTAATGCAAGGAGACATGAGTGTATTCATCCAAAAAATAATCACCTTCAATCGGAAGGCCAACGCTGGATGGACCGAGTGATCTTTTCAAGGAAAATTGGTCACGGAGGAGAGCGATACAGATGAGTTCTTCGGCATTGTGTAAGTCCTAATCACCATCCAATCCCACATCTCTTGACTTTCAACTTTTTATGTACCCGAAGGCTTCATCACCGCTCTGAGTCTTGATCTTAAGGCAAGATTGTTTGCCTTCTGCTAATGCCAAATCGATCTTTGCTGGGGAGCTCAATGAGGGTGTGAATTGAATTTTGAGAAGATTCTTAGAAGCTCTTAACTGAGTCCATTTCCTCCCGGTGATGGAGCCACCAGTCAATGCATCGGTGAACGAAGTATTTTAGGGAACGTCAGCATAAGAGAAACTGTCACATGCAAATCATAGTTTCAAGCAATCTGATAGACTGGGCAATGACATTTCTAGCGGCAAGCAGGTTTTGTAAGACGAGATTTTACCTATTTTAAGAGTAGAAAATGTTGCATTGGCTGACACCTCTCTGAGACTTGGTATGTTAAGTTCTTATGTTATTTTTAGCTTTTATAAAGCACATGAACGAAAACTATCAAAACAGGATTTTGATGGACACAGTTGAGAATGAAAAAGGAGGGCATTGGATCTCCATATAGGTGATCTTCTGTAATGACCAACTGTCGTATCCAGTTAACTATATATATACCAAACTAATCAGTATTTTGACAAAGTTGTCATCTGTCATTGGAATTTCTTTTGTAGTTTAGGGTGCTCTTCCATGCTTAAAATGCCTTAGGATTAAATCCAAGCCTCTGAATCATGAGTAGATGCACGCGGACTATCATAGTAGGAAAGTCCTAGTCTTTGAGTTAGACGTCCTGAGTTATTGAATATGCTAACTGATCTGTCATGGTCAGTCAGCATCAGAACAAGAACCGGAAACATGAACAAACAAGTGAGGATGCTTTCTATCTTGGATGATCGGTGGAGTCAATGTGCAAGATCACACTACCCAACTTTCGCGGGACTACATTCCTTTTATGTTGCTTTTTCCAAGTTAAGTACAAGCTAAAAATGACCACGACCATTCCTTTTATGTCCATTAACCCAGAAATGTGATGTTATCTCTGAAGCAACACAATAAATTATATATCGCATGGTTGAAATCAGCAATCGCCAACTTTTGTTCATCTATCACTGTCCACAATCAAAATAGGCAGAAAATTCGATGCAACAAGCAAGAAACAAATGCTGTAAATGCCAAGCGCAAATGCGAATGTCCAGCTAAGCGTTTTGGTTATAATAGTCTGCAGAAACCCTATGAACACATTGGTTAATCTTTACCAATTAATCGAGCAGTCTGTTGTCAGTAACAAGCACCAAAGACCACAAATCTTCCTAAAGATGTGAAATATGCTTACACCAAAATATGTAAACACTGACAGCAACTTCAATCGAGTCATTCTACACTGAAGTTATAAGCGTTCCCTTCGACCATCCTGACCACTTGCAACGTATGGGGCGTCTCCATGGCAACCTCTCCGTACACGCTGTAGCTAATTTAATCAAATTCAGCATCTCTTCTTCCACGTACTTCCATTGCAAAGAGGAGTCAATTAGCACATCCAGATTCCTTTCATCAAAAGCACTTTTCACCCATTCGAACACATTAGTCATTGGCAAGTCGAGCCAGATCCGAAATGCTCCTTCCCGTTATCACTTCGAGAAGCATGACCCCATATGCATATACATCAGTCTTTGTCAAACATCTTCCCGTGATATAGTACTCGGGATCCATATGCCCATGTGTTCAGGACACTTTACTTTCGATGCAAATTTATTCGTAGTCCATCAACACTGCCAGTCCAAAATCTGAGAGAGCCACTCGGTATTTCTCATCCAATAGAATATTCGAAGCTTTAATGTCTCGATGGATGATCTTGGGATCGCAGTCTTCATGCAAGTAAGCGAGCGCCTTGGCAACTCCGTTCTTAACCCTCATCCTTACTGACCATTCCAGGGTGGTCCCTCGATCCAAAAGATTTGACCGAGATGATCTCAAATGATTTGCTACGCTTCCACGAGGCACAAACGAATAAGCTAGAAATAGTTCTGTGGGTATGATGCAAAACACAAGCAGACCAAGCACGTTGCGGTGCTTGACTATGTTGCTCGCTTTCAGTTCCGTCAGGAACCCTGCTAGGTTGCTTCCTCCCAATCTCTTGACGGCCGCTGGAAAACCGTCCACTAAGCTTCCCCTGTAAACCGTGGAAAATCAGCCCTTACCCAGAACACGGGCAAAATTATTTGTCGTGAGTTGTACCTCACGTAGAGAAAACCTCTTGACTAGTCCTAGATGTCTCTCCAGATCCTCTTCAGAAGGCATACAATTACTTGAAGAATCCCCCAGTTGCTTCTTCAAGACTCGCCACCACCACGGAAGCTGGCTTGGTAGGGCCAGGCATGAAGAAACAGAGGGAGCTGCATCTCCTTTCACGATAGACCTTACAGAACTGCAACTTGCTTTGCCAGAGGACGGTGACGAAGGAGCACTCACTGGTGGCGACGAACCCAGGCAGGTATTGAACATGTCCTCTATGTAAGTGGAGATTAGTTTGAACACTATTTGAAACCCAGATAGATAAGAGTCACTTTCGACTCCTCAGAGCTCTGATGCGAGAAGCGCTTGAACTTGGTGGGAAAAGATACGAGAATGAGAATGAGGTAGCTGTATCAAAGTCTTTGATCTATCATTCCAGGCTGAACTGAGGGAATTACAACTGGGCATGGCCATGGATCATACATGTAGCCGCCACATTTCAGTTTGACTGTTTTTGCCCACCGATCCCACTCGCTTTGTCAAATTTTTCAAAGTAGAGACATCACAACACAACAGACACCATCAATTTTTTATTGAGAAGGTTGCAAGACTTTGAGCCGATAACATTGAACCAGCCATTGATTATGTAAAATATGGGTTTTGACCCAGTCAAAAAGAAAAGAAAAAGGTAGAAGTTTCAGCAGAGAGAGAGAGACAACTCGAGAGTTTTCGGGAGAGGGAAAAGAGAAGAGAGTGAGAGAGAGAGAGAGGGAAGAAAAGACAGAAAAAAAAAGGGAAAAATAAAAGAAAAAGGAGGAGATAAAAGGGAAAGAGAGAAGGAAAGAAGGGGAGAGAGGGACGGTAGAGAGCTCGAATGCAGAGAAGAAGAAAGAGAGAAAGAAGAAGAAGAAGAAGAGAAAGGAAAAGGAGGGGCTTCGTGCGTTCTCGTCATGGAAGCCTCGCCAAGCCGCATTAACTACGTAACGCAACACCGGTAAGCGCTCGTGCCGCCCATTTGTTCAATTGGAGTAATTTTGGACTAGAGCTTGAAATTCGGAATTTTGGGAAAATCGAGCGGCGAATTGTGATTTTTGAGTCGTTAAGCTGGATATTTTTATAGAAATGGTACTTTGGGATGTTGTGAAGCATATAGTATCTTTACTACGGGATCGTGATTTGAGCGGTTTTTTGTGTCCCAGCGAATTTTGAAGTCGGGGGCGCATGCTGGTACTGTAGCGAACAGTAAGCTTCGAGCTTGTTTTTTTGTTGTTTTCAGTACTGTTTTGGGGTGGCTGAGTTAGGGTTGTTGTTGTACGTTAAGAGAGCTTTCTAAAGACTATAAGACGGCTTGAAACAGAATTTTGTGGAGGAAGTTATGGTGCGACAAAGTCGGCGCATGGGCTGCACCTTGCGGGAAATCGATGGGTTTTCGATAAATGCGAGCTTTTGTGGCGCATATGTGTCGTTTTTTGAAAAATAGGCATAGTATAGACGAGTTGTTATGCGAATATCCTTTTTACTCAGCCTTTTGATAATGTTTTTCCGTTAATTATTAGGGATTCGAGTGCGTTGGTTCGAGTGGCGTTGTAGTTGATTTTCAACTTTCCCAGGTGAGTGGTGCTATCTCTTCTAAGAATTTATAAGCTCATGTTTTTAAAACGATAAATTATTGATATTTAATGAGTTATGAATAAGCATATTTGTTGCATAAAATTTGGATCGAGCATTTACTGCGTTTTGGTATTTAAGAATAGTGTGAGAATTTTTGGTGGAAATATATTCTGTTTGATTAACGAAGTTGAGAAATATTACATATTTTGAGTTTGTGAAACCTTTTACGAAGATCTCGGCTTTAAGATGATTTATGGAAGGCTATATGAATATCGATTTGTGACGAGCTTTTGAAATATATTTGATTTGAAATTGATTTATGAGACGAATCTTGAACATTATTTGAGAATGTTTTATGAAATGTATTTTTGGCAGATGAGTTGAGTTGCAAAACATTTTGGGGATATATTAAATGATTTATGGATTTGGTTTGAGAATTATGGATGGTGTTGTTTTGGATTGATGTGGATGCTCAATATCGCTTGGAGAGCGAAATGGGGGCTTTGTGGTATGCAAGATACTATTCTGGTGATATCCTCATGGGCCGAAGCCACCGCTAATAATAAGTGGAGACTTGCCCAAGGGGGGAATCTGGTCGCGCCGTCACGCTAGGTTGTCGGTGACCATGGTTGGATATTGAGCAATGGATTGGTCAATGGAGTGAATCCATTGACACGTGATATGAGTTGGGTCGATGGAATGGACCATCGACGTGTAATTTGAGATTAGTCGATGGAATGGACCATCATGTGAAATTTGAGACAGTCGATGGAATGGACCATCGATATGTAATTTGAGATTAGTCGTTGGAATGGACCATCGACGTGTAATTTCATTTGATTATCAATATGTGGTTTGATGAGATTAATCAATGGAATAGACCATTGATGCATGTTTTATGAGATTAACTCATTGGCATTTGCTTATTATTATCTTGAATATTTTTACTTTGAACATATTGTGTTAAAGTAAGAAAAGTTATATTTTGGCTTTGAAGGTTTGTTAAATTTCTGGGTTTGGTGTGGTATGAGATTAACCAATGGAATGGACCATTGGCGTGTAAATTAGTGAAATTGATCAGTGGATTAGACCATTGATGTTTATTTCGATGTTATTATGAAATGATTATTTTTGCTATAAATATAGCTATGTGGAAGCATATGAAATTTATTCTTATTACTATATGTTTGTTATATCATATATTTGGGTTAAAAGAGTTGCGGTTTGATTTTATAAATATGCATAGTGGGTGCTCGATCTACTTAGAAGAGGTGCACTATTCACTGAGCCGTGGTTGCTCACCCCTTTATTTTACAATGTTTTTCAGGTCCCTCGATTAGCGATGAGTAGATATGAGAGCGATATGGATGTGGGGACTTTTAAGAGTTGGATTTTTTGGGAGCTTTAAGGCTGCGTCCTTTAAGTGGAAGGACGGCCGTGTCATCCCCCATTCTTGTTGGTTTTGGGGTGTGACAGATTAATCAAAGGTTGTGGTTTGAACTTGGAAGAGGTTGAACTTTTATAATTCCCATTTATGCGTTCAACTCATATTCTGAAATTACTTCACAATAGACTGTAATCTCGCTAACCTCCGTGAAACAGCAGCCAAAGGGCAAAAATGAAGGGAGTCTGTAGACAGACTTGTGACCACTCCTGCCGGAGACTCCAGATGATGGGTCCAGTGACAGATCGCATTTAGGGAAACCCACCAGAGGCGATAATCACGCTCTGGTCATGCGGACACGATTTGTCCAATCATGGTTTTTATTGATACACTTATGTTATGAACTCGTTATGATTGGCATTTGAAGGGCCCTTGCAAGTGAAGATTCAATCCCAATTCTGATGCTGCGATTTCTTTTGAATACTAGTGTTGCTTGGTTTTGGCCTGAAGGCTAGAGCCAGATGAAGAATTGGCTCGGCTGCAAATACAATTCTGCTCATGCAATTGGCAGATTCTTAATCTAAACAAACTTAAAAGGACAGTTCTCTAACCGTAGCTAGGATTGGACACTTTTTTCCGTCTTAAGCGCATGATATATGCTGTGAAATTAATCAAGAAGTGGAAGACTAATTGGCACAGACTAGTGCTGATTAATTTTGCATTTCTTGACACTGCTCCATTGTTTGCATGACTGTCACTGACACTGTTATGAGGTGGACGTCCGAACGGAGCTTGTGTTCTGTGAACCAGAAGGTCAGGTAAGAGAACATCTGAAGCAGAAGCGTTTTTTCAGATTAACTTTGATAGACATTTCGGGAAGCAAAAGAAGAATCGGACATCAATGAAGTCTTTAATGTTCTGGCTACCACGGATGCCTGAGCATTGAAGACAACTTGGTCAGGACACCGATTTAATTTGCCTTTTGCCTTTCCATACATTAGATAAAAAAATATGTAAACCAGATGAAAATGAAACGAAGTATTCGCAGCTGTCGAATTATAAAGTTCATTACATGAAGAAAGTGTTGCTCTGGTCAGGCGCTACAACATTCACGACAACGGCGGTTTCCTCTCTTACATTAGAAAACATAAAACTAGAAGGCCAAGAACTATGGAAATCGACCCCTACCTGGAATGGAACTTGGGAGAACAGCAGATGCTCTTCAGGGAGTTCCATCTTCTTGATCCATCCACCTAAGTGTCCTTCAGGAACTCAGTGATACACCTATAACTAAAAGATACAAAATATTAAAAAGAAAAAAAAAAAAAGATACGGGGAAGTCTGTCAGACAGCCGTGTGACCATCCCAGCCCGAGTGGGCTGAGAACGATCCTCTACAGCTCTAACGGATCCAAACAGGACCCAAGAGAGCCGTTAATCACGCTCTGGTCACACGGCCATGGTTCATCCACCAGACTTTGGTTCCTGTCTCCTTAGGTCTCAAGGACACAGAGGTACGAGCCTATAGAACAGATCCTGTTCAAGTAAGGTCGTGGCCTAACCTTCTCAATGCCCTCATCAAATACTGATTATTCTTCGAGTGCGCTATCGATGTGGGACTTTAGGAGGTCGTGCGCGTTAAGCGCACTCATCCCACAACCTCCCTCCCCTGGTTTCTTCTCTCTGTTTTTTTCCCTCTGTTTTTGTGTTTGTTATCTCGCAGCTTAGCTAAGGGCGATTTGCAGTGTTCTCATTTGCAGGTTTTTTGCGTTCAACGGAGAACGTAACTTTTCCTGAATGTGAAAGAGAACGATGCTTTACTGTGACAGACCCGAAGAGTCTTGTCTTTTTCGAGTAGAGGAGAGATGCATTGTACGGCTGATAATCAATGGCTGCCGATTGGGCTCGGTATAACCCAACACAGTTTTCAAGCCCACTTGAGAGGGAGGGAGAGAGAGAGATGAGGATACAGATTATTATTTTTTATAAGACTATTTACCTTTATCTTCTCCTTTTCAAATGAACCTCTTTCCTAGGCTTCAAAGGAGGATTGTAAGAGGAGACATGTCACTTCCTCCCTCCTTTCCTCCTCTTTTCTTTTTTCCTCTTTTTTACTATTTCATTTCAATTTTAACTTTACTTTTCAAAGTATTAATAAGAGACGAAAATTATGAGCCAATTATAAAATTATTTACAAATATTTCAGGGTTCAATAGTTCGTATTTGCAAGTGTAATTGTCCGAATGAATTAGGCTATATATTCATTTTGAATAATTAATTTTGAACAAAGATATTGGTCAACTAGATGAGTTGAATCAAATTAGTATTTAACCATATCAGATTAAAATTAGATTAGTTTCATAATTTCCTTATCTTAGGCCATCCTCGACTATCATATACTTTTCATAATTTTCTTTTCCTTGCATGATTACAAAAACAAGCAATGTTGTTTTACTTATATATTATATTCTAATTTTAAATATATATATATATATGGATTTATATGAAAGAAATTGCTCATATGATCACCAAAGATCAAAGAAATAATTTCTCATTGAATTTTTACAAAATTAAAATAAATGAGAGAAATTATGGTTTATTTTGTATCTATGAAACCCATAAATATTAAAATAATTTAAAGGAATTGATATTAAGAAAAATATCCAATCTTTCGAATGTTATGTGTGTATACATATATAAGTTTTGCATCTAAAAGAAATCAGCACATCTCTATAAGTAATTTAGAATAATTAATTTCAAAGAAAGATTCCCATTTTTAATTGTTATGGAGGTATATATTTCATGGTTCATTTTGTATTTATATGAAATCAAAAGATCTCTACAAGTAACTAAAGTAATTGCAAGGGAAAGATTCACGCTTCACATCATCTTATTATGCATCCAAACATGGTAGTAATGATATCACTTCATCTTAATTCTTTTAGAAAAAACATATATATATATATATACACTTCACATCATCTTACTTAGACCAATAACAAAGTGAATCATAAAAGTTGACTACTATTAGAAGATAATAGAAATATTTATGAAAAAAATACTTTCATTATTGGTCAACCTTACAACATTAGGCAACAAAATTATATGAGAAGCACGGCTGACAATACTAGTGAAATTAATGAAAATGATGATAGTTGACGATGATGCAAATCATAAATTCACACAAGTGAACAGAATACAAAATCTTAACTACTTATACGATTTCCCAGCTTGAGAGTAAGATAGTTTTAGTACTTCTTTGGCTATGATTATTGGCTTTTAATCGAAAGGCCAAGCCTCCTCATATATGGTGATTCGGTCCCGTATGATCTAAGCTATTGTCTATAGTCAAAGTCGAAGCTGAAAAAATAGCTGCTCTAATGCTCTACTACATGACACTTCATTTTGCTTCCGAAACTACCATGTAAAATTTATATATTCTATTTATATTGAGCTGAAATTTGAAAAACATGGATCGAGAAGATAAATTAAAATTCTCTCTTACTGAGTTTAAACTTTAAAAAGGATAAACTAGAGAAAAGTATTTTAAATTAAACTCTCCATTGATAATTTATTTTCAATGTAATTTCTTAGACGTATTTGTGAACAGCAAAAATTTAAGCCATAAAATGCTGCGTATATATTTCAATGCTCAATTTTGATTTGCAAGCATAACTCTCCAATCAAATCAGGACATGTATACAAGGTAGAACAATTAAACTTGAACGAGAATATCGATTGATTGGAAAAGCTAAATCAAATTAGCATTATCCACATGACTTTAACAATTAATTCAACATCGGTTTAAAAAACTAAAATTTGGTCTAATCTTTCTGGAGCAATGGAAATTTCGAATAGTTGACCATGATCATTTTGCACTATTTGAATATAATCTTTCTAGGAAGAATTTTCACCTTGCTTGTATTGCAATGTACATGAATAGACAATCGATAACAAAATGATAATATACGAGATGGAGCTTGGATAGAAAAAGTGAACTCCACCATAGTCCAAATGACCCAAAGGCCATGCTCTAAACCCAAAAAATGTTTAAATGTTAGAAATAGACTTTGTGATGCAGGTCCTAGTGGAAGAGATCCTCTGATAATTGAGGGTGGTTTGAGTCTGACCCAAAAGAAAAAACAAAGAAACTCGAACTCATTCCAAGATTCATCCGTCGTCGTCTTGTACTATCTTGATGTTTGCATTGGGCTCTTCTTGACCTTCCACTGATAAATGTACTGTCTTGAAACATTGCGCAAGTCAGTTTTTAAAGAAGAAAAACGTATGTTGAGACACGTTCTTCTTGTGATGGCCACAAATGAAAACGTGCTCTCCTAATGACCAAAAAAAAAAATTGTACAATGGCCCAACACTCCAATGCACTTATATGCAGTGTCGGTGGAATATAGGTTGGTTTTAAAACTTCATGGGCAATGAGTGGTCCAAAGACCATCCAATTAATTGGCTCATTTTGTAATTCCCGACAGGTACAAGGCATCGGCCCAGGAAGAGCAACGTCAACTCCTAATAGATTCACTGAACATTAGGAGCCCATGATCATCCTCTGCATCTTCAAAACCCTGTAAACCAATAAGACAGCAAAAGAAAGTGCTAAAATTGGATGATGATGGATCCACTTAAATAGATAAAATTATCTCCAAAACAACATGGTAAAAAATCTGTAACGCGATTAAAATCAATGACCGCTATCTCCTAAAGAAGCCAAAAATGACCACGACCACTCGTTTTATGTCCATTTACCCAGAAATGTTATCGCTATCTCTGAAACAACAAAATAAAATATCTGTCGTATGGTTGAAATTAGTAATCACCAGCTCTTGTTCATCCATCGTTGTCCACCATCAAAATAGGCAGAAAGTTTGATGCAACAAGCAAGAAACACATGCTGTAAATGTCAAGCCCGAACTCGAATGTTCAGACCAGCGTTTTGGTTATGGTAGTTTGCAGACACTTTATGAACATAAGTTTCCCTTGGTTGTCTTTACCAATTCATCGAGCAGTCTGTTGTCATTAACAAGGCATCGAAGACCGCATATCTTCACTAAAGATGTGAAATATGCATACACCAAAATACGCACTGACAACGACACCTAGTTCAATTGGGTCATTCTACACTGAAGTTATAAGCATTCCCTTCAACCATCCTGTCCACTTGCGACATATCGGGATCCACATGCCCACTTGTTCCGGCCACATCACTTTCGACGCAAGTCTCTTCGTAGTCCATCACCACTGCCAGTCCAAAATCTGAGAGAGCCACTTGGTATCTCTCATCCAAATGAACATTCAAAGCTTTAATATCTCGAAGATCTCGGGATCGCAGTCTTCATGCAAGTAAGCTAGCCCCTTGGCAACTCTGGTCGCAATCCTCATCCTAGGGTGGTCCCCCGATATAAAAGATTTGACCGAGATGACCTCAAGTGATGTGCTACGCTTCCGTGAGGCATAAACTAGAAATAGTTCTGTGGGTATGATGCAAAACCCAAGCAGACCGAGCACATTGGGTGCTTGACTATGCTGCTCACTTTCAGTTTTGTCAGGAACTCTGCGAGGTTGCTTCCTCCCAATCTCTTGACGGCTACTAAAGAACCGTCCACTAAGCTTCCCTTATAAACCGTAGAAAATCCACCCTACCCAGAACACGAGCAAAATTATTCGTCATAATTTGCACCTCACGTAGAGAAAACCTCTTGGCTAGTCTTAGATGACTCTGCAGATCCTCTTGACAAGGTATACAATACCCCGGTTGCTTCTTCAGGACTTGCCGCCACCAAGGAAGCTTGCTTGGTGGGGCCAGGCACGAAGAATCAGAGGGAGCTGCATCACCTTCACAATAGCCCTCACAAACTGCAACTTGCTTTGCCAGAGGACAGCCACAGAGGAGGACTCGCTGGTGGCAACAAGCCCGGACGGGTATCGAACCTGTCTTCTATGTAACTGGAGCCTAGCTTGAACAGCATTTGAAACCCAGATAAGCAAGAGTCGCTTTGGACCTCTCAGAGCTCTGACGCAAGAATCGCTCGATTGGTGGGAAATGATTACGAGAATGAGAATGAGGTAGTTGTATCAGAGTCTTTGATTCATCATTCCAGGCTGAACTGAGGGAATTACTAATGGGCATGGCCACGGATCATCTATGTGGCTGCCACATTTCAGTTCGACTGTTTTTGCCCACCAATCCCACTCGTTTTGGCAAATTTTTCAGAGTAGAGACATCATAACACAAGAGACACCATTTTTCATTGAAATGGTTGAAAGACTTTGAGCCGATAACTTTGACCAGCCATTGATTAATTAAAGGTTGTGGTGTGAACTTGGAAGAGGTTGAACTTCTATAATTCCCATTTATGCCTTCGACTCAGATTCTGTAAATTACTCCACAAACAACCGTAATCTCAATAACCTCTGTGAAACAGCGGCCAAAGGGTTAAATATGAAGTCAGTCTGTCGGACAGACGTGTGACCACTCCAGCCAGAGACTCCAGCGGAGATCAATCCTCTTATGGCTCTGATGGGTCCAGTGCTAGATGGCATTTAGGAAACACACCGGAGCCAATAACCACGCTCTGATCGTGATGGTTTAATTGATTCACTTATGTTATGAACTCGTTATGATTGGCTTTTAAAGGGCCTCGCAAGTGAAGGTTTAGTCCCAATTCTGATGCTGCTGTTTCTTTTAAATACTAGAGTTGCTTGGTTTTGGCCTGAAGGTTAGATCCAGATAAAAAGAATTGGATCCACGCTAATACGGACATGCCCATACAATTGGCAAATGCTTAATCTAAACAATCTCGAAAAGACAGTAATCAAACAGTTGATGAGATTGGACACTTTCTGCTGTCTTAAACACATGATTTATGCTGTGAAATTAATCAAGAAGTGGAAAGATTGGCACAGACTATTGCTGATTAATTCTTGCATTTCTTGACACTACTTCATTGTTTGGTTGACTGTCAATGACACCATTATGAGGTGGACATCCGAACGGAGCCTGTGTTCTGTGAACCTGAAGGTCAGGTAAGAGAACATTTGAGTTTTGTTGTCCTCATGCCAGAAACATCTGGAGCAGAAGCCTTTTTTCAGATTAACTTTAACAGGCATTTCGAGGAAGCAAAAGAAGAATCAGACGTCATGAAGTCCTTAGTGTTCACTGTTCTGGCATCCGAGAACATTAAAGACAACTTGGTCGGGACACTGATTTAATTTGCCTTTGCCTTTCCCTACATTAGATAAAATATATGTAGACCAGATGAAAAATGAAACAAAGTTGTTCGTAGCTGTTGAATTATAAATTTTAATTATACAGAGAGTGTTGCACTTGTCCCGCACTACAACACATGACAACAGCGATTTTCCTCTCTTAAATTGGAAAACATAAAACTAGAAGGCGAAGAACTTTGGAAAAATCGACCCCTACCTGGAACGGAACTTGGGAGAACAGTGTCCTTTATCAACTCAGTGATTCACCTGTAACCAAAAGATGCACCAGCCCAAAAAAAAAAAAAAAAAAAAGATAAGGGGAGTCTGTCAGACAGCCGTGTGACCATCCCAGCCCGAGTGGGCTGAGAACGATCCTCTACAGCTCTAATGGATTCAAGCAGGACCCAAGAGAGCCGTTAATCACGCTCTGGTCACACGCCCATGGTTCATCCACCAGACTTTGGTTCCTGTCTCCTTAGGTCTCAAGGACACAGAGGTACGAGCCTATAGAACAGATCCTGTTCAAGTAAGGTCGTGACCTACTCCGCTTGCTCCCCGGCTTAAATACCGATTGTTCTTCGAGAGCGCTATCGATGTGGGACTTTAGGAGGTCACGCGCATAAAGCGCACTCAACCCACAACCTCCTCCACCAGTTTCTTCTCTCTTTTTTTCCCCTATTATTCTCTGTTGAAGTCTCGTAGCTTAGCTTGGGGCGATTTGTCATGTTTTCATCTGCAGGTTCTTTGCGTTCAAGAGATAATGCAACTTTTCCTGAATGTAAAAGCGAACGATCCCCCAAAGAGTCTTGTCTTTCTTTTAGCAGAGGAGAAGTATTTAATGGCTGATAATCAGTGGCTGCCGATTGGGCTCGGTGAAACCCAACACAGTTTTCAAAGCCCACTTGAGAGAGAGAGAGAGAGAGAGAGAGTAGTAGGAGGATACAAATTATTATTTTTATGAGACTCTCTACGTTTATCTTCTCTGCTTCTCAAGTATAACTTTTACAAAGTGTCAAAGGAGGATTGTAGGTAGACACGTGTCACTTCCTCCCTCCTCTCCTCTTTCTATCCCTATCTTTTTTTACTATTCAATTTCTATTTTAACTTTACTTTTCAAAGCATCGATAACAAAAGAAAATTATTAGCCAAATATAAAATTATTTCTACACATTTCAGTGATCAATGGTTCTTATTTGTAAGAATAATTGTCTTATCAAATTAGGTTATGCATTCATTGAGAACAATTAATTTTGAATAGAGATATTGCTCAATTGAATGGGTTAAGTCAAATTAGTATTCATTTGTATAAAATTAAAAGTAGAACGGTTTCATAATTCCTTATTTTAGGCCATCTCCGTCTATCATATACTTTTCATGATTTTCTCTTTTTTCTTGCATGATTACCAAAATAAGCATTATTGTTTTTCATATTTCGTATATTCTTTAAAAATATGGATTTATACAAAATAAGTTGTTCATATGATGACCGAAGATCAAAGAAATAATTTCTCATTTGAAATTTTACAAACATATAGTATCAGAAAAAAATTATAAATATTTTCTAGAAACTATCGCTGCAGTCTTCTGACAAATTTGGAAAGCTCGAAACAGGTTCGTTTTTAATAGACAACGTCCATATCCAACCCTTGTTGTTGAAGCTGCTCTTGCCCAAGTCATAACAACTCAAAATCTTCTCCATCTCTCAAATGAACCTCACTGCAACCCCTCGACCGAAGTAATTTTTGGCAAGCCCTTGATCTAGGCACATTGAAGATCAATATTGACGGGGCTTATAATGCAGACAATATAGAAGGATCTATGGCATTCATAAGCCGGGATCACACAGGGAAAATGCGAGAAGGTTTCACGAACGGTACCTGCGTCTTCGCCTTGCAAACGAAACTCAAGCTCGATCGTGACCCTTCGACACCTATTGCAGCAAGGCAACAATGAAACGCATCTTCAGATCGAGTCGATTGTCTTCTTTTGGTTGACTCCATCAACAACAAGATCGATCCGCCATGGGAGATTCGCACTTTGATAGCAGAAGCCGCCGCTCTCTTTTGCTGTTTCTCGTATCTCTGTATTAGGTTTTGTAAAAGACAGGCTAATTTTGCAGCTGACTGGGCCACTAGGGCCCATAGCAAAGGCTATCTTATATAGTTGGGCTGACTCCCCCCTCCCCTTTCGGATCTTCTTGTATCAGATGCCGTAGCTGCTGGTTGTAATTCACATTCCATCTAATATTATATCTTTCTGTCCAAAAAAAAAATTATAAATATTTACAAATAATTTAAAGAAATTTTTTTTTTGGGGGTAAATGGAGCAAAATATCCAAATTTGTGTGTAGCGACATGTATAAATTTTGTATCTTAAGGAAAAAATTTCTACAACCAATTTAGAAGAACTAATTTCAAGTGAGAGATTCTCATTTTTAAATGCTATAAAAGTGTAAGAGTGCGTGTGTTAAATCACGGTTCATTTTCTATTTAAAGGAAATGATAAAATCTCTACAAGTAATTTAAAAGAATTAAATTCAATGGAAAGATTCACACTTCACATCATCTTATTATGCATCCAAGCATGGTAGTAATGATATCACTTCATCTTAATTCTTTTAGAAAAAAGTATAATTACACTTTACATCAGCTTACTTAGACTAGGAGATAATAGAAATATGTACGAAAATAATTATTTCATTATTGGTTAACCGTACAACATTAATCTATAATAGCCAACAAAATCATGCGTCAAGCATGGCCAATAAGACTAGTGAAATTAATGATAATGAAGATAATCGATGGTAATGCAAATTACATGTTCATGCCAGTAAACAGCATAGCAAGTCTTAATTACTTGGACAATTATCTAGCTTAAGAATGAGATGGTTTTAGTATTTCTTTTGGCTATGATTATTGACTTTTAATCGAAAGGCCAAGCCTCCTCGAATATGGTGATTCACTTCCATCTAATCTAATCTAGGTAGTCAGAGTGAAAGCTGAAACGG
Organism: Eucalyptus dawsonii; assembly: GCA_016097615.1. Lineage (NCBI taxonomy): Eukaryota > Viridiplantae > Streptophyta > Magnoliopsida > Myrtales > Myrtaceae > Eucalyptus > Eucalyptus dawsonii. Next base: position 23,456,060 of record CM027881.1, on the reverse strand, counting down.
TTGCCCCAGTGCTTTACCACATGGCCCTTCATTTTACTTTTGTAATTGCCATGTAACATTTATATATTCTATTTAAATTGAGCTTAAATTTTAGAAAATGGATAGAGAAAGTATATTAAATTATAAATTATACTCTCCTTTAACATATTTTTTTCAATGTAATTTCTTAGACATATTTGTGAACAGAGAAAATCTAAGCCAAATATAAAATGCTGCATATGTATTTTATTGCTCAGTTTTGATTTGCAAGCATAATCCTCCAATCAAATTGGAACATGTATACATGGTAGAACAATTAAACTTGAACAAAAATTTCGGCTGATGTGGATAAATATCAAATTAATTTAATTAGTTCAAAACACTAAATTTGGTCTAATCTTTCTGAAGCAATGGAAAACTCAAACCATTAACCATGACCATTTCGCATTATTTCAAACCAAATGTCTAGGAGGAGTTATCACTGTGCTTGTATCGAGAAGTATAGACGTAGACGATTGATAACCAAATAATGAAATACGAGATGGAGTTTAGATTGATAAAATGGACTCCACAATAGTAAAAATGACCCAAAGGCCAGACTCAAAACCCAAAAGGTTTAAATCTTACAAATTGACTATGTGATGCCCAAATGCAAGTCCAAGTCGAGGAGGTCCTCTGATAGTGAATTGTGTTCTGAGTCTGACCAGAAGGAAAAACGAAAAACTTGAACTTGTTCCAAGATTCATTCGTTGTCGTCATGCACTATCTTGATGTTTGCAAAGGACTCTTCTGGAGCTTCCATTGATAAATTGACTGTCTGGAAACATTGCGCAAGCCAGTTGTTAAGAGCAAAACGCATATTGTAACACGTTCTTCTTGTGATGGCCACAAAAGAAAACACGTTCTCCTGGTGACAAAAAAGTTGTATAATGGCCCAACATTTTAATGCACCTATATGCGGTGTCGGTGGAACGTAGGTTGGTTTTAAAAGTTCATGGGCAATGAGTTATCCAAAGACCATCCAATCCGTTAACTCTTGTTATCATTCCCGACATGTACAAGGCATCGGACCAAGAAGAGCACCATCAACTCCTTATAGATTCAATGAACTTTTGGAGCCCATGATCATCTCCTCTGCATCTTCAAAACCCAGTAAACCAAGGAGACAACAAAAGATAGCGCTAAATTTGGATGGTAGATAGACTGTAAAAGTTGGTGTCAAATGTTGTGCTATGAGAATTTGGAGAAAATTATCTAAAAAGTCCTAGACATATTATACAATAGCCAATCAGTCTTAAACATTTTAATTATGTCTTATAAATCTCCTTGAAAATTTGTTAATTCGATCCTAAACTTTTCAATTATATCAATTTAATTATAAACATTTTATTATGAGTGAGCAAAATGGACTAACTAGACCAAAAGATGTCCGAATCGAACCGAACCGAACCGAACCAAAAAGAGGAGAGAGATTTAAGGGCTAGCAAGGCCACCGCCACCTAGCCAAAGGCCGGTGACCTTAACCCACTGATGAAACCCACTAGCCCCTAAGCGAGGATTGCCAGGCACTCATTAACCATCAATGAGGGTCACTAGCCCTTGAAAAAAAAAACGTAAAAAACTTAAAATTCAATCAAGTTTTCATAAAAGATTAATAAATTATTTATGTTAGCATTAATCATACAATATAAAAATGTTAATACTTACTAGATCACCATATTAGCGATTTCCAATTGAAATTAATTAAAAAGATATATTGATGATTTGTCAAAAGGTCTAAGATTATATTGGTAATTTTTTTTAAATGTTTGGGAAAAATTGGTATTATTGAAATATTTTGAATTAAATTGACTGTCATATGATAGGTTTAGAATTTTTTTAATAATTTTTTCTCGGAATTTGCTCATTCACATAGGCAAAGCAGACCATCAAATATAAATGATCAAATCGATAAAATTAGTGAAATCTTTTATTTTGAGAAATTTGAGGCTTTACATCAGTCGTTTCTTGTCACGAAAAATAATTTCCCGCAGATCTTTAATCCCACAAGAACCCTAAAAGGCGAAAGGGAAAAACCCAATCTCTTTATAATGTGATGTGAAGTTGTCGGACGATCTGAACAAACAAAATTTCCGAGCACGGCGAGCAGACAAGAATGAGAACCGTTGAATGTGTCAACAAGTCCAAGAAGAGTTGAAAGGGGAGCTGATTTGACAAGACAACCCCACTCCCTGTCGGCCTTGTTTACTAATTATTTTCTTTTTCCGCCCTTAAAGTTTTGTCCCGCCATTATTATATTAAAGCTTTATTTTGCTAAACTGCCCCCACAATGATCGATTTTGCAGGTGGGGGCCTCTATCTCTGGTGATGGATTGTGGACCTTGTGGTTGACCCTTCGTTTGCCCCCCTTTCGTCTTCCTTTCCTTTCCTTTCCATTCCATTCCATCCCTTTCTCCTAGCTTTGCGGTTGTTGTCTGTTACATGATGAGCTCTCCCCTTGTATTTGCTTTTTCAATTTTTTTTCCTGTTTGGCCAAAAGTCTAATATACAGGAGCTGGTTTCTATCTTATTTTAAATGCATATAATCCGCCATCATTTCAAAAGTCTTATTATGTGAATCGTTATCAATGAGACGTGCCTTAGTTATCCACGCACATAATTTGGTGAAGTTCCTCGAGATAGACTGAGTGACTAATGTGCTGAAGGGACTTGGGATGGGAAGCATGCACATATATGTCTTGTTTTCTACACTTAAATGTGGAAAGGTTCACTTTGGGGTAAACAGCCATTTCGTCAATTTTATCATTTTCCCCTTCACATTGGACATAGATATTTCTATCCCATCATAGAAAGCAATGAGCTCACAAAAGATTATGTCTCCGGTTTGAGCCTAATTCATGAAGACTCAACCATAGTACTATGAAATGGCTTGAAAGATTATAATGAGATTCAATAGTCAAGAGGATTTGAGAAAATTCTTTGTTATATTAGATTGAACTTCCATGAGAATCGGCAAAATGGAGATTGTCTAGAAGTTAATTCAATGAATTAAAATACAACTCTCCTCATGAGTATAGGTCATATCGATCATATCACATGCTAGTTCGCTCTGTTCATAACAATTGGAATCAAAGTTAGGTTCGAAAATCAAGTAAGATTAATAGCAAAAAGTAAGTATTTCCATGTATCCAAGTTACGGCACTTCATGACTTAACTATATAACTATGCCAAATAGACTTGAAGTGTTGCTACTTGTTTGCTGTAATACATCTGAAGTTGAGTGAGACGGCTGTTGTAAGTTACTGTGGTAATAGCGAAGCGTCTGCCAAATATTATAAAAAGCTGCGGCATCTCGTCTTTTGAAACTGAAACTGTTACAAAAGTAATACCAAATAGTCTCTTTGCAACACAACTGCAACTTTACAATTCCAACACAACTGCAACGTTACTATTCGACTATAATTATATCAAACGGTCTCTTACTTAGGTCCAAATTCTCCCTCGTGTTAATCCGATTACACACCGTCCAGCTTTTCACCATTACTGTCCAGGGGGACATCTTTTAAAGTCTCTTTTTGGGGGCATGATTCAAAAAAATTTGCCAAGCGAAGCTTGTCCGATGGGGCCCAAGAATCCTGCCCAGTACATGAGAAAATCCGGTCGCTGCTGGGATCTCATGCGCCTGCATCAGCATGCATGTGACTGTGGCTTGCCCCAGAAATCAATTTTTAAATTTGCGAGACCGAAACGGTTCGTCCCATTTGCTTTAAGCAATTCGAGGGGAATCGTTTCCGACTTTAATTTGCTCCACGCAGCAGCATCTCCCCAGTGGGTTTTTGGTCTTTGCCGAGCAGGCCAGAAAGTGATGATTTCGACGTCATGGCATTGGGTGGGAGCAAGAATACAAAACCCTATTTTGTTCTTATCTTTTTCGACCTCTGTTTCGACAACAGTGACAGTTCACCGAGGTAAAACTGCAGTTAAGCAAGAAAGACCCCAAGGACAGAGAGAGAAAGATTGATTGATTGATGGATCGATCGATCGATCGATCAATGACAAGCAGATGAGAGAGGACAAAAGGAATGAGAGAGACGTGATAGAAGAGACCTCAGATCCTTGCAGTCGTTAACTGTTGGTCTAACGAAGTTAATCTTTTGCTTAAAACGGAAAATTTACTTAAAAATCCCATTTACCTTTGACGCTGTACTCATTTGCCTTCGGCTTTTGAAAATTACGCGTTAATCCTCTAAACTTTCATTTTGTTACATCTATGGCTGCTTTTCTGAAAATAGACTTTGGCTGCTTTTCTGAAAAAACTCACTTTTCATTCTCAATTATGGTAGAGAAAAAAACATGCATAGAAAGAGAGAACTAAATTAACTAAAACCAACATGTTGGTGTAGATGGTAATGGAGTTTTCTCCTCTCGATGTGCTTGTGAGATCAAGTTTTATATGGAAGCACTTTTGAAATAAAAATCTTGAATGCACCATCCTTAGAGAACCTTTAAGGAGGTAGACAAGTCTAGGCCACCTACCCACTAACTTAAAAAACAACAACAAAAAACCACAATACTATTAATTGATAAGAAAATAAATATCGTAAAAACAATTAAATAAGAAATTATTTGAATTTAACTAATGTAGCCACTTTCTTAAAATTAAATCAGACATTTTAAGAAAAAGAAAGAAAGATTAAAAAGGGATAGATCTTTATAACAAAAGGTCAAATGAACAAATATTTATTACACATTGTATTTGTTTAAATTATTATGATTAATACTTTGAAAAACTCCAAATTAGTACACGTGTGACAAATTTACTTTAAATTAATTTTTTGATCATGAAAAATTATAAATTGATATACGTGTAACAAAAAAACTCTAAGCTTACACCTGTGATGAATTTATCCAAATGACCACAAAAAACCTTAAACTGTACACTTGTCATAAATTTATCCCAAATTAGTTTGTTCAACCACCAAAAAAACTCAAACTAGTACATTTATAACAGATATACCATTTATTAAAGCAGATTAATACCACAAAAAAATCACAAAAAGTATACAATCATAATAAATGGAAAGTAAAATCACAAACTAATACACCAGTCAACTACTTCATGTCATCTAATTTAGTAATTTGACAGTAAAATTGAACGAAAACTAACAAATGATAAATTTATCATAAGTGTACCAATTTGGGATTTTTTATTATCAAAAAATTAATGTTTGATAAATTTATCACATGTGTACTAATTTGAAGTTTTTCAGGGTACTAACCCAAATTATTAATCAGTGTTAAAGGATTATTAATAACTAAGAATATTAAGGAAACAATATTTACTAAGGTTAATTTATATTGGAAAAAAATTAAATAATACATGTGAAATTTCAATTACCTTTCTTCATTTTCTTCTTATTCTAAAAATTACTATTATTAGTTACATATTCTTTACATTAATTCACAAATTTAAAAATATATAAGCATTATTCAATTTTTGTCATTTGAACATTTTGTTGTTGGCATATCTTCCATCTTTACATCATTTTCTTTAGCTTTGAAGAGTATCTCTTTAGTTGTATTAAAGTAGCTATATTTAGCAAAGCGTAGAAAAATTGTAAGCATTTAATCTTGTTGATAATATATGAGGAATATCCAAAAAGTATAATTCTGAACCAATTTATCGATCAAGAAAAAAAAAGAACCAATTTAGTTGAATGGCCCTTTTTATGATTCCTTAATTAAAGAGATTTTTTATTTTTATTTATTTTTTCAAAAGAAAGTGATACATTTTTTTCCAAAGATGAATCAACTGTATTTTTAATAGTTTCTTACAAATATTATAAGACCTTAATTTATCCTTGGAAAAGAAGATGACATTAATTAGTTATGTATATCATAACACAAATTGTTATGGTGGAAGTACAAAAATTATTATTTAAACGATTGCTTAAGAAGTTCTCTTGAAACAATCACCCTGCAACAAAATCTTTGCAAACCTACCATGATTAGCGTCGCTTGACCTCCTTACCACAAAAATTATTATCTAAATGATTGCTTAAAAGGTTCTCTTGAAACAATCACCCCGCAACAAAATCTTTGCAAACCTACCATTAGGGGTGATTGGATCTAGAGTGGATAGGGTCTAGATCTAGACCTTATACCCGACTCTGTTATAACCGGTTCCTTTTTTCTGAACCCTATACCTAACCCTGTTTGTATTGGACCTTGTACCCAACCTACCATGTTTTTCCGATTCAATCCGATTCCAAGGTTAACCATGTTTCCCTGTTTCCACTAGAATCTGTTTTGTAATCTCCCGATATCCTATACGATTTCGAATTTTATATTAATACGCAAGAAAATAACGCAATCCTCCTAATTTGTATTGAAATATTTAACACTTGTAATAAATAAATAGATGAACTTTTTGACTAAACAAAAAATTAATGATCAACAAGGTTAATTATAATAAATAAAATCATAAGGCAAAGAATTATCAATAAATATGGATTTAATATTAGTCTTATTCCCACAACTACTACATGAAGTTACTCATTTATGTAAGCATAACTCCTACGAAAGAGAAGTTAGGCGAGCCAATCCATGTAATACACAAGAATTTTAAAAGACAAACACTGCCCGTCCATCGGATGGTGTGAGAAGAAGCCGGTGAGGAGTGAGGCAAGTGAGGAAGAGGAATGACAAAAGAGGAATGTCGTGCATATTTGAGAGAGCCAAAAGGAAAAATGATGTGTGATTGTGGAAGTAAGAATAGAAATCGAGAAAAAAAAAATGATTTTGGACCTCTACTTACAAAACCGATTTGGGCCAGTTCCAAAACCAGTACATGAACTAGTTTCCGAGTGGGCAATCACTCAAAACCTATTCCGAACCAATTTAAACCGATTTGAATTTTGGGAATCAATTCTTGGACCGATTTCAATGGGAATTGGTTCTATCCTGTTTTCCGGGTGGGCCGGTCCGGGAATCGGGTATACCCCATCTGGTTACACACCCCTACCTACCATGATGACCGTTGCTCGACCTCCTTAAGCCCCTCTCTCTCTCTCTCTCTCTCTCTCTCTGTCTGACGACCGTCACGATACTTGTTGATCATACCCCATCCTTGGGATTTTTTATCCAAAATTTTTCGATCTAAAGAAATCTAGATTTGGAGTTGCCTATGGGTCAACAAGTATCGTGACGGTCGTGACCTTTGCAGCCATAGGGTTATGATCATCGTGAGCTCTCTTTGGCATCCTTATAGAGGAAGGGAAATATTAGGTTTAAGCTGATATTTCCCACGGAACAAGATTTGAAAAAGGGTAAAGAACATGTTAAAGCTTGTTTGTTCGTATTCTTTAGAAAACAAAATGTTTTGTCTTTTAATCAAAATCCGAAATACCATTTGAATCTTACAAACATCATGACAAAAGATATAAATAAATGTAAATGACAATATATATACACTCTAAAAAATTTCGAATATTTCAGGTTAAGAAAAATAATAGCCCATGATGCATTATAAGATTTCAATTAAGTTAAAAAAAAATTAACCAAAGAACATGTCCCCCAATCATTTTAAAGTATCCTACACAAAGATGGCAAACTCTATTATTCCGCGTTTGAATCTCCTCTCTGTCGTTGTTAGCCCCCTCCTCCTTTCGCAATAAATGTCATACATATGTCGAGAACGACAGAGATTGAATCCATGGAAAAAGATTTCTCACAAAACGAGACAGAAGAGAGGGGCAGCCGAAAGAGGGCGTGGGAATCAGTGCCCCAACCCATGCACGTGACGGTGACCGACGCGATGGGGAGCTCTCTCTTAGGCACGGCCGCTACACGTGTCGAGCCACGGGAGGGCGGAGCATGAGGTCGGGGGACCGGTTCAGACATCGGCTGGTTGTTTCGTACCGTCTATGTTTTTTTTTCTCTCTCTTTCTTGGCATTTGGGCGAAGAGAGGGGTCGGGTCGGGAGGGGTCGCGTCTTAAAAGAGGCACGTACCGTTGCACGATCCTCGCTGTTGCTTCTTGTCTCGTCAAATCATATGTTTAATTTGGACTCGCGAGACAGCAGCTCCTTCATGCGAAACGAAAAGGAATAAGGATGAACATAATTTCAGAATAAATTTTGAAATTGCATAACTAAGAGTGCATGATAAAATTTCTTGTATAGAAATTACTTTTTCATAAAAAATTAATTTTTCAATTTTTATTTCATGGACGATTTTTTGAATAAAATTTTTTTATGAAATTTAAAAATTTTATTTCTTAATAGAAATTCGTTTAATAACAAAATAAATTTTTTATTTCTAGAAATGAGGGTGGCCAATGTCCGTCAATAGGCGACCGATGTTTTGCAATCAGTGGCAGGCAGCAAGCATCCAATGGCGCGCATCCAATGTCTCACGAGCAATGGGTGAACGGCTAGCGATGATAAGAGTGAACTAAGGGCATCGGGTAAAGTGGTCTAGACTTGGATCTTGTCTTCGATCATGTTATAACCGCTTCTCATTTTTAGATCATGTACCTAACTATGTTTATATTTGACCTCATAGTAACCCACCTTATTTTTCCGGTTTAGTTCCAGAGTAACCCTATTTTCACTATAACCTATTTTGCAACCTCGCAATATCCTATACGATTTCGAATTTTATATTATGATTAATACCTTAAAAAATCCCAAACCGATGCACTGTGACAAATTTACCCAAAATTATTTTTTTGACCATGAAAAATCTTAAACTTACATCTATGACAAATTTACTCTAACTGACCATAAAAAATCATAAATCGGACATTTCGACAAATTTATCATAAACTAATTTATTCAATCGCAAAAAAAAAAACCAAAAAATAGTAAATTTGTGACAAATATACCCTATGCTAAATTGAATTAATACCACAAAAAAATCACAAAAATTATAAATCAGACAAACAAAGTGTAAAATCTTAAATTGGTATACTAGCCGACTATTATATGTCATTTAACTTAATAATTTGATAGTAAAATTTAACAAAAACTAACATAGGGTAAATTTGTCACAAGTGTATTAGTTTGGGGTAAATTTGTCAAAGTTATACTAGTTTGGGATTTTTGGTAGTCAAAAAAATAGTTTTAGGTAAATTTGTCACAGATGCGGGTTTGAGGTTTTTTAGAATATTAACCATTTATATTAATACGCGAGAAAATAACGTAATCCTCCTAATTTGTATTGAAACATTAAGCACTTATAATATTGATTCACAGTGCTAATTATAATAAATAAAATCATAAGCTAAAGCAAAAATCATAACATTGTATAAACATTAGCAACAACCATGGCTCTAATTAGTCTTAATCCCACAACTACTACATGAAGCTATTCATTTATACAAACATAACTCCTACAAAAGAGAAATTAGGCAAGCAAATCCACGTGGTATACAAGATTTGGCGGCGACGAACACCGTCCGTCCGTTGGATGGTGTGAGAGGGAGCCGATGAGGGAGGGAAGTGAGTGAGGAAGAGGAAGAGGAACGGCAAAGGAGGAGTGTTGTGCATGTCTGAGAGAGCCAAGAGAAAAAACACTGTGTAATTATTGAAGTAAGAATAGAAATCCAAGGAAAAATAGGGTTTTGGTTCTCTACTTACAAAATCGGAGTTCCCAAACCAGCCTAAAACTAGTCCCGGGAACCGGTTTCGAGTGGGTAATCACTCTAAACCTATTCCCGAACCGATTTAAACCAATTCCGAATTTTGGGAATCGGTTCTCAAATCGGTTTCCAGGAATTGATTCCCAGCCATTTTTTCTAGGTGGGCGGTTCGGTTCCCAAGTATACCCGATCCAATGCACACGGTAGCTCCTACATGTGAAACGAAAAGGAATAAGGATGAACATAATTTCAGAATAAAATTTGAAATCGCATAGAGTGCATGATAAAATTTCTTGTATAGAAATTAATTTTTCGTAGAATTTTGATTTTTCAATTTTTATTTCATGGAAAAGTTTATGAGTAAATTTTTTTATGACATTTAAAAATTTTATTTCTTGAATAGAAGAATAAATTTTTTATATCTAGAAAGGAGGCGGCTAACATTCATCAACGGGTGACCGGTGTTATGCAATCGGGACGGCATCGAGCATCCGGGGCGAGCATCCAAAGTGTCTCACGGGCAGCGGATGAACGGTTGGCGGTGATAAGAGTGAACAATGAGAAGTTTCATTTCTCACTTTAATTTAAAAAATAGAAGCTAAAACTTTTAGATTCTAATTTATGCTTTAAATCTATTTCTATAATAGAAATTTCTTCCGTAAATAGAAAAGTGAAATTACGTTACTAAACACATTATGTTCCAAAACTTGCTTTAGGAAATAGAAAAACAAAGAAATAAAGAAATATAAATTTTGTCATATACACCCTGAATTGGCGAGAATTTGTTAGATTTGAGATTTCAAGGTATGCAAGTTGAGTTTTGGGTCTTAAAAATCAAAGAACCTATTTCGATGGGTAAGTTCTAGATTTTAAATAGGTGGAATCTGCAACCTATTTTTTTTGTTTTTGTTTTTCTTGGTCTATGCCTTTGCAAGTCTATGGTATTTCTTGGCATTTGACGATAAATATATAATTTGGAACAAGTATTCTGAACTTTATTTTATGACTAAGACTTTTACTTTATTAATATTTCATATTTTTTGTTTGGCTACATATATGTTGACGTCAATAAATTGTAGTAGGTAGTATTCGTTAAAAGTGATGATTTATTGCAATAATTCAATTAATAATATGGGTGGAACTTAGTAGAATTTGAAACTGAATTTGGAAACTATGATAGGGTTGATTATAGGTTCAAATAAATAAGGAACTTATCTTAATAGGTAGGTTCTACGTGGAACCTATATGAAACCTAGAATCGATCACCCCTAGAGAGGAATCCACAAAAATAAACAACTTAACAAACATTTTCTTAAAAATAATCATTTGCATCAATTGAAATGATTGATTAATGAAAAATATATTCGTTATCAATAGCAATTCATGACTAAATATATATATATATATTATGAAAGGTGAAAATATTATAAGAAAATAATTTTCAAATCATTAATTTTCCATGGTATAAACGCACCCTACAACTTGTTTTATTTCTTAAATTATCCATATGATCTAATTGAATCATTAAAACATCTCCGCGTGATTACCAAGCGCTTCCAATTACAAATATTGAAAAGGGATAAACACATTGGAGGCTTGCTACGATTACAAATTATTTAATTTATTCTTTTCAGTACTTTTGCATCATCTAACCCTTAGAATATATGAAATTTTATCTGGGTTGGTCCCTTTTGTCAAAATTAGGGATGGAATTGCTGATGCGGCTGTGGAGCTAATGTTAAATGCCGAAGTCGAATCCCACTTGACTTCCAAAAAAATTAGAAGTAGATAATAAGGAATATTGAAAATCAATATAACTGTATTCCAAATGAAATGAGGATGAATGCGTTTTTACAAGGTAAGACCTTTTATCAATTTGTTTTTGGGTAAAGAAACGTTTTACCTTTTGTAAAATTATGAAAAAAAGTTAAGATTGATTAATATGTTATTAAGTAGTTTTGTTCAAAAGTTCAAGGATTCAACATAATGCAAAAGATCAAATTCAAATGTTAAAAGTGAAAACTAAAAGCCCAAAACCCAAAAGCAAGAACCATAAAAAGCATTATCCATTTGTGTTTAATGGTGCATTTGTTTTGCATAAAACAAATGATTTGAAAAATATTATCCTAAAAACGATCGCTTGTATTGCTTATGAAATAAATAAATATAAAACATCTTCATAGTCAACAAAAAATATTTAGATGTAAATTGTTGTCCATAATGAAAAAAAAATTCATCGACTAGCTATTTCAAGTTTTAATAAATGATTATTGTAAGTAAGAATATTTTTTCAAATTATTTATTTTTCGTTAAACAAATGCACCTAAGTATTAGTATTGAATTCAAAAGAAAGTTTGAGGATAAAAATGAAAATATTAATGCAACAATTTATATGTCTTTCTTCTATTGGGAACGAATTAAATAATAGTTATTGCCTACAGTTATGTGCAAATGCTCTTTATATCTCAAAACTGTTGCATGATTAGTTCCCATCTGTTCTCGGATTGTGTAGCAAGGGGAGTTATTATTATTATTATTATGATGATGATGATGATGATTATTATTATTATTATTATTATTATTATTATTATTATTATTATTATTATTATTATTATTATTATTATTATTATTATTATTGGGTCGTAAATAGCAGGGAGAGTTAAGAGAGTATAAAAATGGAGTAAGTTGATTTTTTTTCTCTCCCGTGTATCCTCGTAATATTGTCTTACTGAAAACATATTTACGCTTCGCTGCGCCAGAAAAAATAAGTCAAAACGATAAGATAGATAAATGACATTTCATCCTTTCTCGTCTTTTATATTTCGAATTGTTTTGACATTTTTTATAGCAAGCAACATTGGCTAGATTATCATTTCTTTCGGCTAACCAATAAGAAAATAACAATTTTTTTTTTTATGTCATTCTCAGTTCTCATTAAATTATGATTAATGCTTTACTAAAAAAAACGCAGTAGAACATCTGCTGATAACATCGAAGCGGTAACATTTTTTTCTAAGGTATAACAATATAACTATTCTTACAAGTAAATTGTTAAGGATTGACTTTAAAATAAAGTTAAAGTGAGAAAGAAAATTTAAACCTTATAAAGTTTGCAAATGAATTGATAAGGAAAACAAAATAACATCTAGTAATAATGTCAAAACAGTACTATTTATCTTAGACATGAGAAACATTCACAATTTGATTATACTTGAATTTTATCAAAAGAGGATTAATTGAGACAAATTTAAGGTGAAAAAGAAATTTTAAGTTAATAAGTGGACACAAAGGGATTGAAAGGAAAAATAACGTAGATAGCTTTTTTTACAATAAAAAGATAGCTTAAAAATTAAAATAAATAAAAGTGTCTTTTTTCTTTAAAATAAATAAGAATTTAAAGTTAGTAGAAGATGAACGAATAAAAAGAATTAAGATTTTTTTTTTGTCGAAAGAAAATTGTTTACATTACTCAAAAGGATCCAGAAAGTACTTAGTTTTCATAATAAAGTAAATCGAAAGGGAGCATAAATATTAAAAAGCAAAATCAAATCCAGAGAATAAGAAAGATCAACGGAGTACTAGTAAAGTTAAGTATAAATTTGTTCCACAAGAATGGATTTGTCAAAAAAATCGATGATTGATAACTAGATTTCATGTTAAAAGAATAAAGATCAAAAGGGAGAGAAATTGAAAAAATGAATTGTGAAAACAAAAAATGGTAAAGCCCCTAGAAATCGAATTCGCGCCCCTTTGCACGGCAAAATGGTGCTTTACCATGGGGCCCGGATCCTTTATAATTTTTACAAGGTTATATATACATATACATACATGCATACTAAGTAACCAATCATTGACTAACATATAGTAATCTAATAAATAGTTTCTTCCTGATACCGCACTTTAATATATTAAAAGATGTATCTATTGAATTTTTTTTTCCCTTTTCCGCACTTCAAATTTTATTTTTTTAAGAGGATGACATCAATCAAATTGCATAAAATGGGTTGAATTTAACACGTGGTCATTGAACTTCATTATTATTTGTAATCCAACTGCCGAACTTCAATTTCAATTACTCATTGAATTTAACTTTTTTCTTTACAATTGATGCGCTCTTATCTCTTGTCGAACACACATCATGCGCCGTTTAATCAGTATTAATTATCTCACATGATATAACCAAACGAGCACAACTGCTATGGAGGATTTTACAATTTGCTTTTGAATTTCAGCTTTTCTTTTCTTTCATTTTTTAATCCTTTATCTTCCAAAATTTCCAGCTGGTGGGAGTCACCTCGCCATGATGATGGCCGGCCACCCTCGCCCAACCTGCCCTCACTTGACCCATATCTAGCGAGGGCCATACCCTCGTTAGATCTAGGTGAGCAGATAGTGTCGCGGCCCTTACCAGCCACTCATAAGCGAAGCAGTGATGGCAGCAACAATGGGAAAGCAAAGTAGCGGCATTAACAACAATGGCAACTCGTTGAAGCAGAGGGTCTTTACATGGGGAAGAGAAGCGTTGATGTAGAGACTGAGGATGAAGCTCCGCAAGGTCGCTGGCCTTTTCGGAAAATGGACAATGAGGGAGAGGAAAAGGAACAATCTAGAAGAAAAGCAAAATATAAAAAAGTCATCAAAATTAACAAACATGACGTCATATTTCGTATATTGACGGTCTATGTAAGCAATTTTCGGTGATAGATTATATTGAAATTTTGCATAAAGGTTTATGAATAAATTATAAAATTTAGAACTAAATTTTCTGTTGCACCATAATTTTAGGACCTTCTTTTTACAATTTTCCTTTTCATGTTTGATAGTGTTACCAACGTTTATGTCGTGTTTCATACAGAGAACCGAGTCTAGGGAGAGTTTAGTCATTTGGGTATTGCATGCTGAGGATGCTTTCCACGATTTTCCCACGAAATAAAGAAAATGGGTGAAGATACTTCCTTAGTCATTTCACTTTAGTGTCAGTTAATTTAGTTTGGATGTTGCAAGTTTATAAAAATCTGAATTTAGGCGTCCAGACTCGCTTTGCGACGGAAAGATAACCTTTACAGAAAAAACAAAAAGAGCAAATAGTAAATTAAAAAGTATTTGTTTGCGATCCACTTGGGTGCATGATCCACTTGTTTATTGGATCGACGAATTGCATTCTCTATCTGTGCTTAGGTTATAATTCACTTTGCCCATTTAATTCTTATATCATCTCGCATCTATCCCCATTTTTTAATAACCCTAATAGTTTAAGTGTAAATAGACCTAATTTTCTCTCCAAGATTCGAGAGGGACCTCGCTTTTACACATTCCGGGAAAATCTTCACGAGCACGAGAGTCCTCGCTTCATTATTCTCTTCTTTGATTTTCTGTAATTCTCTTTCTCCCCATTGATCGTTGACTCACCACGCCGCCGCCGCCCTCGCCCCCCGGTCGCATATCCAAAATCAGACCATAGTCATCATCCCTTGCACCTTCAATTTAAAGGTCCCCAACCATCTCGGGAAAGTAAGACCATACTTGCCGCCGCACTTTATCGC
This sequence comes from Eucalyptus dawsonii, assembly GCA_016097615.1. NCBI lineage: Eukaryota > Viridiplantae > Streptophyta > Magnoliopsida > Myrtales > Myrtaceae > Eucalyptus > Eucalyptus dawsonii. The sequence goes on along the minus strand of CM027881.1, from coordinate 23,440,896 downwards.
GTTTTTTTGTGGCCGAAACAGACCGATCTACAGCTAGTTGAAAGCCGGCGGGTCGCCGAGCGTCATGTCCGCCGCCCTCGTTGCCAAGAGCTTTGACTTTCACCGTCAGAGTCGACTCCAATTGGGCCCCTGGCAGCACCACCGCCACGAGCCATCCTGTCCCTCCTTTCAACTCGGATTCAAACCCTAGGCATTGTTAGCAACATTATGATATTTGGTCTGCATGGTTCTCAGATAATGCATATATTTTCTTTAATATAACGTATCATTGATTGATTACATTTGATATTATGTATATCTTATTACCTTGGATAACTATTTTATATAGCCTATAAAGAGGCTAATGTAATCTTCATTATAATATGTAGAAGTACAGAAAAATTTCATATTCCTATCTTCCATGTATTAATTTATTTATTCAACTTGATATCGAGCCTCGTTTCTTGAGCCAAATTAGTGACACATCCCATAAATTTCTCCAATCTTTCCGCTTTATCATTCTCAGCTTCGCACCCAATGCACTTGTAAACTAAATCCATTCGGCCGTTGACAGTGTTCACCCAAATGCCTCATTCGCGTCTATCCAAGTGTCATCATGGTGATATTATGACATCGGTGAAGTCAAGTTTTTCTTTTCCATGGAGGTATTTTTCAATGTCGGGAAGATGTGTATTTGCTTAGCAATGCCTGGCTCATTGCTTGCTATAGCAACCCAAGCCGTGTTGGTCATGTTTATTAAGTTACTGTCCCGATAGCAAAGTTGACCACAAATGATACATGCTATTTGACTCCAATGCTTTAGATTCTCGACTTTTCACTTCTCATTCGAGAAACCGACATCATCGCCAAACTCACAATAGTCAAACTAGCAACATATTGAAATCTTTTTGTCAACGAAAGCTTAGACTCAAGTTAATTTACACCAACTCATCTTGCGTTCAAGAGGATGTTAGCAATATTAGGACATCTATTAGATTCTGCATATCTCTTAGAATTATGTATCTATCTTATTTGATATAGTATATCTTGATTGATTATATTTGATATTGTGTTTATCTTGTTACCTTAGATAACCATCCCATATAACCTATATATAGGCTAATGTAATCTTCATTATAATTTATCAAGTACAAAGAAATTCCATATTTCTATCTTTCGCATATTATTTTATATATTTAACTATGATAATTATTGTCCAGCTTTTGGAGGACATCAAGACTAGCATAAATCATGATTATTTATATTTGGGGTCAGAATTAAGAAAATCTTAACATGTTAAGTGCTCGATTTTGCCTAACTACATCTATCATTTGACATACATGCCGGAATTTTCAAGAAATATTGTTGTATGCCTAAGGATATGTTTATTTCATCTAAAAACTTCATGATAAAAGAAGATAGTTTTCATGGAAATCTGAAATGATTAGCTTTCATATGTTTGATGATTTAGGAAAAGTAGTTTCTTTCTTTCTAAAAGGGGAAGTGGTTTTCCCCAACCTAAACTTGTAACGTTTTCCATGCCATCCAAAATTTCCCTAAAATTATTTTCTTTCAAAGAAACAAACCCTAATTGTTGATTTAAATGCTCAATTTTGTATCCTAGTTGAGCCTTATGCAAATATGAGCTTTAATCATTGATTGCACCTCAAATTGATCGCTACAAAGAGACAATGATGAATACTTTGGTATGCTTAAAATTTTGGATTTGCATGTTAACTTAGGTTAATTTCCCGGCATTATTAGTAATTTGGCCATATACTTAGTATCAGTTTTAATTGCCACAAAATTTATTCATGGCATGTTATGCTATAAATATAGGTTGTATTATAGATTTGCACATCAGGATTATGTTAATGAAGTCATATGTTTAGATCATTTAGTTGATTTTCACTCGAAATTTTATCTTGAGTATTTGCATATATACAAAAGTTCATATTTGCATATCTAATTGGGTTAACAATTTCATAGTTGGACACATCTAAGACATCACTTATCTTTCATACTAAGATAGGATTTTGCATTAGCAAATAATGATCATAGCATTTTTAGAAATATTAGAATTGTCCAGGAATAAGTGTTTTAGTGCACAATCAATCCATCAAGATTGGATTATTACTTCATTTCCATATTTTCATGTTTATTTTTAAAAATTGTAGGGAAAATTTCAAAGAAGGGTCAAAAGATGAGCAGTTTTCTTAAAAGAAGGTCCAAGGTGAAACTTGTCTCAAATAAAGTCACGAAATTACCAATTTTGTCTCAAATGAGATCTCGAACTCATTGGCCAACCATATCTTTATGCTCAGGCATCTCATGTGCATATCATGTGCATCTTTTATGCATCTCGCTGCCTAGCAAAGATTTTGCCAGCCAGTGAGCTTGAGACCTTCTTTGAAATTAAGTGGGTCACCTCAAGATCTTATAAGAGACAATATCTACTCTATACCTTCTTTTAAGCAAAAAGGTCCCTCTTCATATCCTAATTTGAAATTTCCACCCTCAAGAAAGATGAGCCTTTCTTCTGTAAATTTTGAATGATCAAAAGGGAGAGAAGAAGAAGATGCGTTTACCTTCCGATAGCCACAAGGGCCATTATGACATTGATGACGTGCACGCCATCATACCCTTTCTCCATGATCAATTTGGATCCATACCACCCAGCAAGTCCGTAACTGCAGGAGATTTATACGCAACTTCCAGCTTGCTGTCATATTTTTCTATTGCCCTCTTTTCACTCATGAAGGATGCAACCTTGCGAAGAAAAAGAAAGAAAAATAGAGCTGGGACGAAAACATATCCTAGCAATGCGTAATCCCGTAGAAGTTTTTCAGGTCCATAATTCTCCATTGCTTACCGTTTTAAGGCCCTTGCTCTCTGTTCCTCAACATTTCCAACAGCTTCATAGGCATTTGGTCCTTGACTCGACATTTTAGACATGATCAACGAAATAACCCTCCGGCAATCATGATGAGAGGAATGCTATAGAGAAGAACCATTCATCTTAATGCATCTACCACTTCTTCCTGGTGGAGGTGGCTGCGCCCTTGGCGGGGTGGCTTGCGACGCATGCCTTCCGAGAAAGAAATGGATATAGCTCATCAACTACCTAGTCATCTTCATGTCGGCCTCGTTCGTGATCCCTCCCTAATCGGTGCAATACACGACGCTCTTGGCGGGAGCGGCCGTGTACCACCTAGTGTCCCGGAGGACGACAAAGGGGTGATGTGCCCGGCACGTGTACGGCTTGTCAAATAGGTTGGACCTTGGGTATGCCTCTTTGGGGTGCTCCTCCCTATAGGTTTTGGGATTCCTAAGTGTCTCACGTGCATCTCACAAAATGCCATGCAAGTGAGATGTATGGGCTTGTTGGTTGCAAAGATATGGTCAATTGATAAGCTTGGGACCTTATTTAAGACTAAATTGGCAACTTCAAAATATTTATCTAGGACAAATTCTACTTTGGACCCTCTTAAATCCGCTTTTTAAAAACGCCCCCACTTCAAACCCTTCTTTGAAATTTCCCCTAAATCGCATGTTATAGGAATAAGATTGATAAATAATACTATTGCCTTAGGTTGGATTAATATGAAAAAAATCATAAAAGATATTTGTAGTGGTGCATTTAAAAAAAAAAGAAGAAGTTAGATTCACATGCATATTTAGATCATATAGATAGATTTATTTTTTTCTTTATTTAGCATAAGTTAGGAAAGATTATAGATAGATTTATTCTATTCTCTATTTAGCATATACTAGGAAAGATTTAGTAAGAATCGTAAAAACGCCATTTTTGCATATTAGACTTAGGATTGATTTCATTTAAGTTTGCATCATTTAAAATCTATTCTCATGTTTAGTAGCTCATTATAGGCGAGTAATTTGTTTAAGAATACTTTGGCTTGACATATGATAAACAATAGACTCCACTTTCGGTTTAAATTTCCCAAGTATAAAAAGAATCAACTTTTGGTCTAAGACTTATTAATGAAAAATTATAATTTTCCCAGAAGTTTCTAAAACAGGATGCGAAATCATGCCCTAATATGCAAAAATATGCAATATATGTCGAAACATGCAAGTAGGAACACTCCTACATATGGAAATATGAATTTTGTTAGATAGGCAACTACTCAAGTGAAATTTTCTAAGTACAGAGTGACTAAGTAATCCAAACATGCGTATTAATTAAACATCCTGCAATATGCAAATCTAGAATTTAATGAATGTCTATAACATAACCATGTAATGAATGACTTTCATGAAAATTAAATGCGATGCAAAGTCTTTGACCTAATTAATATTGTCCTGAAATTAGCCTAAAATAACATGCAAATAATAAATTCCATCATACACTAATATCTAATGTCGCTTAGTTACTAACAACTCGAGGCGCAATCAACGATCCCAAAGAACATCCCAAATAAAATAAAATTTTAAAAAATCCAGCACTTGCACACAACCACCCAAATGTTGATATTGATGGGTAATCGCAATGAGTCAAATTCCAGCACTTAGCACGTTCGGATGATTTGCTTGTAAATCGAGTATTGAACTGAAGATCGCAGTTTCACATCGATCAATGTAACTAGCAAACTTTAACACGACAAGGCTCGGAATTTTCCTGTGTGTGCACATATAACATTTGCCACACATCTCGAGTCAAAAGCTAATCAAGTACCTCAAGACCTAAATGGGCATATACGGCACGCAATGGTGGCACAGTAGATGGCAAAAGTCGCTCTCCTTCACTAATGCTCGTGTCGCCTTTTGAGTCCATCGCATCACCAAAGTCAAATGCTCGTGGCCGACCTTCTAGTCCTCAAGGCATTGCGACCCGAGAGCCTTCCTTTGTGGGAAATACATGTCCAAATTTTTTTTGGTGTGATTCCAGCCACGACATCACCAACTACACACCACCATCTCCATCGAAGCGACTAAAGGAGGAAAAGAATTTGAGTGATTTCGTGTTGTTTGACCCCTACGCACCCCCACAAAAGGCCTATGATTTCGATTCTCATCCACTTTCCCCATTGACATACTCCATGTATCTCCATCTCGACCTTTTGCTGGAGTTAATTCGGGCGGCACTGGAAGGGACCTACCAATGATGAAACATCGCGTCCACTAAGGAAATTCTCTCCCGAAGGGTCAACTTGGATATTTTGTCATTTGAATAGTTTGTGTAAGACTATTATGTGTCCCTTGGACATAATATCATGCACGCAAAACAACGTTTGATTGGTTGCGCGGGTCATGACACGGGCTTACTTTCATAGCCAGAGGTCTAAATTTCTTTGCTGACTCTTGATAAGGTTGCGTCGCGTCAATGACAAGCCAATTTTGTCATAAATCGAAACATGCCTTCACGGTTAATGGACGACGCAAGATTGAGATGAAAGATATAAGACGACTTGAATGGCATGTAGAAGTCTCCCACAAAAGTTATTGTATGGATAGAGGTAAAGAAAAAATTCTTCCGATAAAGCCACTTTTAGTGATGTGATCATGTTCCATTACTAATAGTAGTTCACAATCCTAGCACAAAATTTCTAACCAAAAAATCTCAAACCTTGTTGCTAAAGGGTTAAGTTATCTTGTTGTTCGATTGATCACAAGGATGGGTTTAGTTTGGTGATTATTTTCATTGCTAAATAATGTGTGTGGTCTTGGCTATTACATCGATAAACTATCTCACACCACCTCAAATTATCACAGCACATTTTAAGACCGCGTGGGCATATGAGTGAACCGTGATCAGATCACGCAAGCAAATTGGAACAGAGTTATATACTACTGGACATTGAGTCATCTCGAATCATATACCATCAAATATTCATGCTTATATGCTGATAGGTTAGTCCGCCGTGACCTCAAACTTACCAGACGTGTTTGAATATCGTCCGAACGCAAGAGCGCACTAATCTATTTGAGCGGAGGATATCTTGCTGATAGCTGGCCGAGTGGTGCTGCCTGCAGCAACAAAATCATTTTTTTCCTCTTGTAACACGAAACCAGATCAGATCTACTTACCAGGGTTTGTTCATCCTTACCACTGCGGCATGTCTCACGTAAGGAATTGTCTATTTACTACCTCTACAAGAATTTTATCTGGATTCAGGCATCGATAGTGGGAAAAGTGGCTTTTCATGTGCTTCCTGCGCTTTGCTGCTCCAAGGTTTGCGAATGGTATAGACATGCGCCATTACAGTCTTACACCTGCTTGAGCCAATCCTGCTTTACAGTGATGGACGCAGAATCCTATATTAGCAAGGCGACCCAAAAGGAATCTAAAATTTAACGAGGACAATTTTTAAAAACCCTTTTACAAGTTTTACTTGATATCGATTTGCAATCTCAGCTTATTAAAACTTACGAGTCTCAAATCTTAAATCCTAAATTGAAGGACCAGAATACCCTCCTTCACAAAAGAGTCGACAGCACATCACCCCTATAGAATCAGCCACTTCACCTAGCGCTGGATGCCACCACCACCCACCGCCTACAACCGCCGTTGCTCACTCCAAAACCGGCATCGGCACGTTTTGCCGCTTCTCTCTCTCTCTCTCTCTCTCTCTCTCTCTCTCTCTCAAAACCATGAATCATCAGCTTCACTACCATACATCTATAGTTGAAGTTCACTCACGTTGTCACAGGCCCACCACCGCACCACCATTAGGTCAGTTGGCTCAACTCAAGAACCCAAATTAAACCGGCCTTTATTTGATCGGTTCCAAGCCGATCTAAGTTGGTGCCTAGGTAAAAATTAGGGATCCGGTCTTGATCAGTTCAGTTCCCTGGATTTAGTTTTTCTTTCTCTCCTATTTTGAGATCGGTTTTGAATCTAGGAAGGTTAGAAAATCTCCATTATTGACTTAGCCACTATGCCACATATTGTGCATATTGTATGTTTTCCTAAAATGATAATTAAATTACTTAAATTTTTTTTTCCTCTAATTCCCCAGTTGACCCCTGCAACCTATTTGGTTCATGATTCTAAAAACTAGCAGTCAACTCTAACAGGGTAGGTCTAGCTTCTTTTTGGCTTGAAATCTACTCCACCTTATAATCAATCGATGACCCCTAACCATTTCATTGAGATTTTTAGATGTCCAGCACCTCTTGGCCAACTCGACCTCAACGGAGGTCGCCATAACGTTGGCAACCTCAATATCAACTCTTTAATGGCTACAAGGTGATACAGCGACGGAAAGAGAGTGACAACCAACGGAGAGGAGGGAGAGAACATCAAGTAGAAGTGAGGGATAGCATACTAACATGATAATCCAAATTCGCCATTCTGATCACTTGCTATTCAATTAAATTCCTTTACTTTCATTCCGAATTTTTCATTCCAGCTAGTCAAACGAGTGCTAAAGGATTTACCCCTAACAATTAACTACCTCACAAGTAACATCTACGGATCCAAAGAAGATATTTTATAGGGCTCAATATTGACAGAATCTCGTGATCAACTCAATCTAGACCTTCAAAATCAAGACCCGCCATGGTCTTTCTAGTCATCGAATATGCTTAAATCACTTTTCTTTGCCCGGTTTTACAAGATCGGAAAAATGAATGCTAACACTCCTATTGATGTACTTAATGTTTATCCATCCCAACAAAATGCAACGTCTTCCTCAAATTTTAAAAAATCGTCGAAGTTTTCTTTCTTGCTTTTAATGCTCTGCAGAGAGTTTCGACTCTTAGGAAAACCAAGTTAAAGAAGAGGCTTGTTCAGGTCCGGAAAGCTTCACCCCTGTTGTAGTTGAGTCAATTCGATTTCCAATTCCAGTCATAAAGCCTGTCGTGCATGAGCATGATGAGAGAGAGAGATGAGAGAGAGAGGAAAGGGTGTTGATGGTGAAAAGACAAGTCAAAAGTCCAATCTGAGGGCCGGAATTCATAAGACATGACAGTGTTTGGTTGATGTGTAGTGTTGTCCATCAGTGCGATATTTGTTTTTTCCTCCTTTATAAAGCGATGAGAAAGCGGGTAGCCATGGGCAAAACAACAGCGGCTCACACCCTCCCCACCAGAGCCAAGTACGTCAAGACTGATGACCACTTTGTATCTGGTGTAATGTTTACCCTCCCGGCAATTTATTTAGCTCAATTCTTCTGGCAAGATAATATCAGATGTATCGTAAAGCCAACACGATATTTCTTTCTTGCATCGCTTTAAAATTCGCGATATCCACGAATCTCACATTTAAAAAAATTATTATAAAAGATAAACTTTTTGATAAAATTACAAAACTAATACGACCGATATTTTCATCCAATCATGGGCAAGGGCTAGGCTAGATCTGACCCGGCCAGATATTCAATCATCACCACCAATGTCGACCACCGTCCCTCCGACTCCCACCACCCACCCCTTCCAGCATATTTCTTTTCCAATTACAGATTGGAGGTGGGATATAAGGTTGAGAATCTGAGGGCGACCAAAGATTGACTTGGGCACTAAGGACAGCAAAGGGACATGTCTAATAGTTAAGATTGTTATTTGGCGAATTTTGAACGGAGCTTCAATCAGGCGGAAAGTTACACCCCCCCCTGGCAGCCAAGTTGGGGGAGGGACAGTGTATATATTATGCCTCGTTTCCACAGGATTTCCTGTTTTAAATTGCCCCGACGCCCAGAGGAGCAAATCTCTCTCTCTCTCGCCCCAGAACAAACCTCACCCATCACCATCACCACTTTCACAGGAGGGGAGAGAGGTGAGAATCTCCCCACCCAGGGCAAAATTAACAGTACCTCATCACCATCTTCCTCCTCACCATATCACACACTTCACCCTCAACCACAACAAAAGCTCAGCTCCTCTCCCTCTCTCCCTCTCTCTCCTCATCATCCAACTCAAACTCCAACTCCAACTCCACCGCCATCACCACTACCACCACCCCCACACCCTTGATCTCTCTCTCTTCCACCCCCCACTACCCGACTGTTCATGAGCACAGACCCTTCCTTTTTTCATTTCTCCCAATAATGACCCCAGAAGACTCCCTGAGATCCCTTTCCTTAGACTACCTCAACCTCCTCATCAACGGTGAGGCCTTCAGCGATGTCACCTTCACCGTCGAGGGCCGCGTCGTCCACGCCCACCGCTGCATCCTTGCCGCCCGCAGCCTCTTCTTCCGCAAGTTCTGCGGCCCTGACCCGCCTTCCGGCCTCCTCGACGCCGCAGGCTGCCCCCGTGGCAACCTTCAGGGGCGGCGCACCACCCGTCGAGGCCGCCTCCGCCGGGGGTGATCCCGGTGAACTCGGTCGGGTACGAGGTCTTTGCTGGTGCTCCAGTTCCTCGGCCAGCGGGCAGGTCTCGATCGTGCCAGAAGCACGAGCCGAGGCCTAATTGCGGCAACAGAGGGTGCTGGCACACGCATTGCACCTCCGCTGTCGATCTCGCCCTCGACACCCTCGCCGCCGCGCGATCCTCGGTGTCGAGCAGCTTGCACTGCTCACTCAGGTTCCGATATGTTTTATACTCACAGAACTAACATCTCTATAGTGTTCATGGGATTTCTTTTGCTTTTGCTTACTGGGAACATTGCTTGATTTGGGGTTTCGATAGTTGGGATGGGATTTTTCTTTCTTTTTTTTTTGGGATTTTGGAGGTGGAATTGTTTATTGAGTGCCATTACTATTAGTCTTTCTTCGTAGATGACTCAAATTATGGATCCATCATGGAGTGGTGACGCTAGGTGTGTTAAAACAAATTTAGGCTGATCAAATTCTATTCTTTTCCCCTCAAAGTATCAGAATATCAGAATATCAGAGTGCATCTTCTTGCAGATATTCTTTCTATTCTACTCTCACTGATTTCTCAAACTCAATTCACTTTCTCTTTTGTTCATGAGATTTGAGTTTTTTACTCTAGCAGTTCAAGACCTTCTTGACCAATTTGATTCAACTGTAAACCTAAAAACTAGAGAGATGTAATGGAGTTGATTTCATGCACAACTTGGGGTTTCTTGAAATGGTTAGATCTACCTTTTAGTGGTAACTCTCAAGAGCTTTCTATATTTAGCTATGGTGATGATCAGTCTTGTCTTCCACTTCACAAAAACTTCCCAAATTTTTCCTGACATTCACTTTCCCTCATTTAAAGGTTTTGCTCATGAGGGTAAAAAAGAAAGGACACTCTGCCACCGAAAGACTTGTTCTAAGCACCTATATTTGGTGGAAAGCATATTCATATCAATTTGCACTTCAAAAAGTTTAAATTTACTACAATGATGCAATGCAAAGTCACATTTCAATGACCAATTTTCTTTGATTATGGCTTGTCATTTGGCAGAAGCAATTGGCAAGCATGGTGGAGAAGGCCTCAATAGAAGATGATGAAAGTACTAATTGCCTCAAGAAAGCAGGAGATGCATCAACTTTGGACTACTTGTTCCCACCTTTGTTGCGAACGGCCTTCCGCCCGAAGTCTTGGCCAAACATCTCCCGATTGACGTCGGGCGCAGATTGAAGAGCTCAGGCTGAAGTCGTCGATGGCTAGGCGATCCATAATGCCGCACCACCACCATCCCCATGACCCGAGCACGGCCGCTGAGCTCGAGGACCAAAGATCCGGCGGATGAGAAGAGCCTCGACTCTTCTGACGTCGAGCTCGTGAAACCATGCGGTCATGGGCGAGGGCCTAAATCTAGACGCAGCACTAGCACTTCATTATGCAGTTGAGAGTTGTAGCCGGAGGTCGTCAAGGCATTGCTTGAGCTTGGGGCAGCGGACGTTAACCACCCAGCAGGCCCAGTGGCAAGACCCCACCCACCTTGCTGCTGAGATGGTCTCCCGGACATGGTGGCAGTCCTGACTGACCACCACGCAGATCCCACGGTCCGCACAGCTGATGGCATCACACCTCTTGACGTGCTCCGAACCCTAACCTCTGATTTCCTCTTCAAAGGGGCGGTCCCGGGTTTAGCCCACATCGAGCCAAACAAGCTTAGGCTATGCCTCGAGCTTGTCCAATCAGCAGCCCTCGTGATCTCGCGAGAAGAAGCTGGGAATGCCAACGCGAACACAAACGTTTCTTCTAGCACCACGACTATCTACCCACCGGATGTGCGGTGATGATCATAGTAGTGGCAGTAGCGGCAATAACATGGGCAACATCAACCTTGATTCAAGAGTGTACCTAAATCTCGGTACACAAATGGGGTCTAGAATGGATGAAGATGATCAAAGTAGCCGAAATAACCAGAGGGAAACCAGCGAATTTGTACGGTTCTCAAGGTTTGTATCGTCACCGCATCGACTTCTAGCTAGGCTCTCAGGCTCAAGCTCAAGCTCAACTATCTACACATATGATAGAGTCAAGTAAATTCTCTTTCTTGTTCCCCTCCATTTCTTGATCTCCGTCTCTTTAGGGTGGTTCTTTTCGGCCTTGTGTTATGTTTGCTTGCATAGATCTTTCAATCATCATCACATGATGAAGTTTAGTTCTTCTTTTTGGTTGGAGATGATGTGAGATCATCTCTCACGGTTTGAGACAAGAGGAATCTGAGTATTTTGGCTACTCTCTTTTGGTGATGGAGGAGATGCAGGTCAATCTTTTCAATCCCAGGCCTGTCAACTAGATCTTTTGTTTTTACTGAATATATCACTTTCAATGTTCACATATAATTGGTACATATATTATATTTATTATATCTTATATATCTATTTTGACCTTTATATTTTCTTGTCCCCTCACCTACCAATTATATACACAAAAGAATTTTTTTAAGTGGAGATGCATAATAAGCAACAAAAGTCCCATTTAAGAGACTTGAACATTTCTTCTTCTATTTTTTTTTAAATTGGTGGGTCTGCCCTTAATTTTTATAATATGATGGACAAATTTGGACTTGTTTGGACATGGGTGACTTTTATAATATAATCAGGTAAATGAGCTGTCTTTCTTTCTATATTCTCGTTTCTTTTCGCTGCCTCCCGCTGGGCTTTATGGAAAATGCTGATTGGCCATTGATATTATTTTTAAGTAAATGTTAGGAGAAATCATGTGGCCATTGACAAATTGATCGTGACCCCACGCCACAAGACAATATCTAGAATAATATCATCGATATAAAGATAAATATGGAAATTGATTTATAAAATCATTTGATAAAGATTTATTGGGGGTATGCTTAAATAGCATAGTACGTAATGTACTGAATTATTTGAATGAAAGAATGCTGAAAGCCAATGTTTGTGTCCTGACATTAAATTTACTTCTATAAATATGAGGATTCTCTCCTTTTAATCCTATATAGTCTTAGGGGCTGAACCTTAGGTGCTTGCATATAATTTTACCCTAGAAAAAAGTGGGGATTTATCTCATTTGTTTTCTAGCTAAACCATAGAATGGATGCATGCATTCTCCTTATTATATGATAATTCTTTCGTCCTTTTCATTTTTTTTTTTCCAGAAAAGTATATGCTCATTCTTGAGAAACTACATCTTTTCGCATTTTCGTGTTTCCCATGCATCCTTCACAAAACTCTATGCCCTAAAGCAAAACCTATATCAAAGTTGCATGCATTTAGCTCTCTAGGCGCCATGTTTGCTGTTTTTTTTTTTTTTGGTAAAACTATGTTTGCTGTTAAGAGCTTCTGTCATTAACAAAAAAAAGGATGTCAAGACTAATGTCCAAATGTACACAGTCGGAAAACACAGAATTCTGGAGTTGCTTAGTGCTTATATTATGTGTCTTGGCGTTCTCTTCAACAAGATCCTAATGTGTAATTCGGAAGATGCAATGGCGACTTTCCTATTCAGGAGGCAATTCTTGGGAAAAGCGATTTATCTTCAAATAAATAATGCTGAATATAAGGAAATAGTTGAATAATCTCCAAAGCTCTAGTGACTATTACTTCTTAATTTTCATGATCGGTAGTCACTATTACTATATGAACCTAGAGATGAACTTCATCTCCATTGCTGTGTGCAATCTCCTTTCAAAAGGAACGACTGACTAGACTTGATCGGGTATCTATACTTTATTAGGGTTTTTTTACATATTTTAATGAAATATTTAGTTCATGTCCCTGAATCTCTGAGAACCAAACAATTCTTTTCATGTGCCAAATCTTCACTACTTTATTTATGTCTGAGAAGTTGATACAAGTCTCACATGCACACACAAAGAAAGTTTAGATTATGTGAAGAAGCTAACAAGAATCTGGAGAAAAAAAAGTTGAAGAACCCAATGCAACATCATTTGCTTGTTTAAAAGTCAATTAAATAGTTAAAAAAGATAGTGAAAAAGGATTTGTTTATAGCCGAACGAAGTGATAAAGATCCTATATACAATATCACGAATCTAGACAATAACTTGACCATGTTCATAACGTCCTATATAGTTCAAATTTGCAGGTATTACAACGCATGTTCCTAACATCTGTAAGAAATCTAGACAATAACTTGTTCTTGGTAACAAGCACTTTGCAAATGTTCACTGCTTGTGCAAATATAAATACGATTGAGACTTAGAAAGCAAAATGCTTTGGCTGGCGCTTATCTGTATGATTTTGCGATAGCGTTCGGTTAAGTCTTATAAAAGATAATAAGCAAATTGTTTATCCAGCCAAAATTTTTAATAAAATCAAATTCGACAAAAACTATGAAAAAATTAGATGCGAATGCACGCAATGTTAATATCATGATAATTTCTGAGTGTTAAGAAAAAGTCAAAAGCATCTACCGCAAAATTTAGATTAAGTAAAAAAGTAAAAATGTAAAAATCTATCCACACACTACAAACTTTTTATAGCTTGAAAGCTCAGATCTTGATATGATTAAAAATTTCCACATATTATGTGTTTCGATATGCAAAAAGACAGCTTATATGCGCAGGAGAATCCTAATATGCTCAATAAACATGACGAAATCGTTTCTAGATGGTTTACAATTTTAGGATAAATGATAACATCAAAAGAGCAAATAAAGAATTAAAATAATTTTAACTCCAGAGGTTACTCAAAGAGAAGAGTGTATTTGTTGTTCTCGATTAAGGTTTGTGCTTAATTTCTTTTTCTTTTCTTTTCTTTATATTTAGACCTAGGCCTTGATTCAAACAATAGCACCTATGCAATATCTTTGGGGGCACCACTAAAAAAATTGGCATTGGCTTTGTGCTACATAAAGATATTTGGGTAAACGTGCATGCTCTGTTAGTCGTGATTCATGGATCGAAATTATACGGTGCCGAGGTTGGATGTCCTGATTCGATTATTCCTGAAAAAGTATATGAAAATTTTTGATTGAAAAACACCTTTCCAAATGCTATATATCATCATTTGTTCTTGAGGATATGTGAAAACATTTGGCGTGATCATGATAAAGTCTAGAAATAATATCATCACGGTTCACCTAGATTAATGATCAAGAAAATGCCTGCATTTTGATATATGACCATTGAAACTACAAGTCACGCCAAAAAAAAAAAAAAAAAAAAAAAAAAAATTCAAACAAGACAAAAGATACATAGCAACCTGTCCTTTGGTCGATTCCCATGCAAGTTAAGCTTTTCCCAATGGGCACATAAATCACCATTGCTCACTTCTCAGAACTTCCACAATCCGTGCTTCCTTTTTGACTTTTGCCATTAGTTTCGTGTGATCTACAAGGAGGAATTTACATGAAGTTAATGTCAAACTTCGAGCAGATCGAGCTCTCACTATGTTCCCTCTATCAAATGCTTTTTGACTGTTGGAGGATTCTTCCTAAAATATGCTTTTTGGATGCATTCATGCTCCAGGTCATTCTCTTTTTCACGACAACTATAACATGGATTGATTCTGTGCATTGCCGAAAGGCGATGCTTTTGCTCTTTCTATTGGCACAACGAAGCATCAAACGAGGTGCGCAATCTAAGTGGCGCCCACAAAACTCGAAGCGTTCATATTAATCTGGCTTTCGAAGAGCATCGATGTGCACCTTTGAAACGATATAAATTTGTAGACATGGGTGTAGTGCGAGTGTATATCATACAAGCAAGCAAAACATCACAACTTAAGCTTAATTGCTAAACAAAAAGGGCGTGTTGGAAAGGCACTAGTTTCTTTGTTCCCGCTATCTCTCTTCCCAAATGCCCAAATCAGGAGCACACTGTAACCCACCTCCTCCCGGTATTTTCCCACCCTGTTCTTGTTAACCTTGGTCGTGTTGGGAGGTAATAGGTTTGAGAGAGAAGAAGTAGTTACTTGGAAGTATTAAGCACCACAGACGTCAAGTCGAACGCTAACAGCTTGTTACATTCTCCAGTTGCAGGAACCCAGCTTTTTATACGCACGCATTGGGCTTCGGCCCATACGCACCCAAATAACTACGTTTTATCCTATCGGCTTGTGGCGTTAACATATTATTTTGGACTATATTAATAATATATCCAACAATCTCCTCCTATGTTCACCATACGAAGACAATCCAATAAGTTGGTCGCTGTAATGTTCAACAAACATGAATCATCCACATTCAATTCAAGATAATCAACTCGGATCACAAAAGAGTATTCGGAAGCAAAAAAGTATTAAACTAAATCATCATGTGCAAACTAAATAAGTGAATCATTCTTATCATGAATCGTTTCGAGATTAAATTCAAATCCCAAAATAATTCTTATCTGCTTCACAACCAATATATGCATATTAATCAAGTATAAGTAGGCTACCAAAAATAGTCTAAGGCCTTACAAATATAAGAAACAAGCATAATAATGTCCACAAAATAGAAATAGCAAAAAATGCAAGTCTCAAGTAAATGAACTTCATCAAAATAGGGCAAAAGCGGTAAACCGTCAAGTCCCCACACGCTCTATGATATATATTCAATCATCAAGTAGATCATCCCGTCGATCCCACTCATTAAGCTCTCCTCCATCGCTATCCCCCGTAGAATGTCAAATATGAATTTCATATTATCATGAATTCAATCAATTGAATAAAAGCTTAGCACCATTCCATCAGTTGAGAAGAACATATATTGATGTCATAAAGCATCATAATATCATGTCATAAGCATCAAGCCGTTTCATAAATTATGAACAAGACCTAAACAATGTGATTTACAAAGAGCCATCAACTTAAGTTTATTTAGAGAATAACTATTGTCTAGTTTCAAAGAACAAGACCAATAGTCAAGCACTTATAACAACCTAGTCATGTAATATCAAGTTTCAATTAAGAACAAGACAAATAGGCTTTTATGTAAACAATTGTTTCTATGTTTCATTTGAAACGCCACACCATCGATTCCTTAAAGTCAAATAATCTAGCATCAAGTTTGGAATGAGATCATTTAACCAAAAAAGGATAGTCTCAATCTAGTTGAATTGTATCATCAAGTTTGGAATGACACAATTTTTCCAGATAGAACATTTGAATTAGGTTAAAGTCATCTTCATCAAATTTGGAATGAAACAACTCACCTTCAAATAGTCAAGAATCGTGGAACATCGATGAAACATATAAACCGTGCTTATCATTGTAGCCAATAAAGAAATATTTGATAATTCAAAACACAGTAAGTAAATGGTAGTTAAGACTTGCCTATATAGCCTTTAACCCAATTCCCCCACGTTTTGAATAATCGATCTTAGGCATACCTTTGTGAGAGCATCGCTATGTTATCCTTTCGATCTCACATCGATCAAGGTGATAACCCCTTGTTCTCTTAGATAATTCAACAACGCATGTCTCAATCTCACATGTCTTCTCTTTGAATTAAAGAGAGTATTATTGACGACTTGGACAAAATGGGCCGATTATCACAAAATAGGCTTAAAGCATTAATCTTTAGCCGAGTCAAAGGAATATCCATAATCAAATTCTTTATCCACTCGCTCTCTTCACCGGCTGAGGCTAAAGCAAAAAGTTCCGATTCCATAGACGTACAATGCAATACAAGTCTGTCTTTGGATTTCCAAGTAATAGCAGCTCCACCCAAAGTGAATACATACCCACTAGTGGACTTACTATTTCCAATATCCGAGCACCATGAGGCATCGAATATATCCATCCACAATTGAGGATAACCAGAATAATAAAGAGCATAGTCTTTAGCAATTTTAAGGTATCTCATTAGTCTATTAAGGGCATCCCAATGCTCTTTACTAGGATTACTAGTAAAACGACTCAGCATACCAACCGTAAAGGCTATGTCGGGTCTAGTGCAAACTCATAGCATACATGAGACTACCAATCAACAGTACTTTAATCGATCCACGCTGGTCCCTTCATTAGGACTCGCCTATTATTATAATCACATGGTGTCTCACTCGGTTTACACTTATCGTATCCCCAAGTAGAAAGTAGTCGCCAATATAATGAGTCCGGCTAAGGGGAGATGACTTGCCGCTCAAAGCTTACTTTTCATACCAAGAATGGTATTAGCAATACCAAGATCTTTCATGTCAAATTCTTTAGCTAAAGTAGCTTTCACGGCCACTCACTATAGAATGATCGAACCAAGAATTAACATGTCATCAACATACAAGCAAATGGGATGACATCTTATGTGACATAGAACGATGGTAAAGGCATTGGTCCAATAACTAGACCGGAAGCCATACCTCTTTACCACTTCATCAAATTTAAGATGCCACATCTTAGGTGCTTGTTTAAGACCATATAGAGATTTATTTAATTTACAAACTTTGTCCTCAAGACCTTTCATAACATATCCTTCCGGTTGTTCCATGTAAATTTCTTCATTTAAATCTCCATTTAAGAAAGCTGTTTTTACATCCATTTGATGAACTACAAAGTGTTCAATAGATGCCAAAGCAAGAAGAATTTTATAGTTGATAGATGATACATGTGAATAGACATCAAAGTAGTCTATTCCACTGTTTATAGCCTTTAGCTACTAAGCGTGTTTTGTATCTCGCTATTGATCCATCACTATTCCGCCTTCTTCAACACCCATTTACAGCCATATAGCTTTAGCCCCTTTGGCAACCCCATTAGCCGCCATGTGATTCCGTGCGTAGAGCTCATTTCATCATCTATGGCTTCTGCCTCTAGAGATTCCCTAGATCTCATCGCTTCGATAGGAGAATGGATCATCCTCAAGATTGTAAGCAACAAAGTCTTCACTCAAAACTTTGGGAATTCTCTTGTGGATACTCTTAACCGGAATTGGTTCAATAGCCAACCTGTGGAATTAGTGTCGTAAGGGCCTCGCTCGATTCTTACAAGAGATTCTAAAATCATATCCTAGATCCAGAAACATTCAAGCCTTGATCTCTCGATAAACTTGTTTTCAAAGAACACCGCGTCTAGATTCTATCATCGTGTTAGTAGATAGATCTAAACCTATTTTGCAGCTTATCTTCTGCATTACCTAGATATACACAAGTAATAGTTCTAGATCCCACTCAGGGTTTTAGATCTCGGTATACTTACATAACAATACAGCCCCAAGTCTTAAGAGTATCATATCTACAAGGGCGTTTATGCCATATCTCATGGCAAGGTGTCATGGACAACTTAGAGTGCGGCAACTGCTCAAGATGTGATTAGCTAGAATCGGCTTCTCCCGCAGGGAGGAAGGCATGCCACCGTCGCAACATAGAGTTTAACATTTCGTTTAACGTTCTATTCTTACGCTCCGCAACACCATTTGATTGGGGTGAATAAGGAGCAAGAGTTTCAAGTATTATACCTTCTAAAGCACAAAATTCCTTGAACCTTGACATAGTATATTCTCCTCCTCTATCACTCCTAAACCCTTAATTTTTCAAGTTGAGTTGATTTTCTACTCTAGACTTGAAAATCTTAAATTTTTCAAAAGCCTCATCTTTCGATTTCAACAAATAGACATGACAATATCTAGAAAAATCGTCTATGAATGTTATTAGATACTTCCGACCACCTTTTAGTAATGTAATTTTAAAATCACAAAAATGTCAGAATGTATTAACTCAAGAAGTTGTGTGCTTTTAGAAACCAATTTAAAGGGTTTTCTAGTGATTTTAGCCTCGTGCACACACTTCACACTTATCAAAATCGAATAGAAGTATCTAATGGAATGTTATGAGTTTTAGCTAAATGTTGCATTTTCCTGTAATTCACATGTCCAAGTCTATTGTGTAGCAACTTCGATCAATCAAAGTAGAATTCACATGATTTATGCTATCGCATTTAAACTCAACATATACATGCCATTAACCATGAAAGCACAACTAAAATAATATGAGTTATGAGCAGTTACTCTACCATTCATAGTTGGGAAAAAGACATACCAGCTTTATCAAGTAAACTCATAGATATCAAATTCTTCTTAAGTAAAGGTACTACTCTAACATGTTTCAGAAAGTTAGTAATTTACCCGAAGAAAGCACCACCTATAGCCTCCAAAGATGAGTCACCTTTGCCTCACCACCATTGTAATTTTCCACAGTTGTCTTTCACTTCTATGACCTCAATGAGTAAAATTCTTGTCATTTGTAGCATGACAAGTAGCACAATCGTCCAAACCACCACTTAGAAGAGATGCTGGCCTTTCCATTCTTCATCATTCCAATAAAGGCTCGAGGCTCGATCCCTCTAATTAGATATTGGCCTCATTATGTGGTGTGTCGTTTTTGGCTTCCTTGGCAACTTACACTGGGCTGCCAAAGGACTTCCACTTTCCACAGTTATGGCACTTGCCCTTCTTCTTCTTTGGAAGATAGTCTTTTTGGCCTCTAACTGTAAAGAGATTCACCTTGGTGACTTGGACTTTTTTCCGAGGTTTATTGGAGTGTGAAACTGTTGGCAACTGACTTTTGTTGTCCCACTTGTTCCAAATTCTTTCCTAGTGATATTTTGATCCTCAATGTGAATATACCTCTTTAATTCATCCACCCCATCCGTACCTTTCGGGCCTGCATTTCATTTGAAAGAACTCCATTCAGCTGGCGCTTGCTCAACACAAGACCAACAAAGAGATTATCTGATTATATCAATTATCATCTTTCAGCTTGTTCCTCATGTTCTCAAATTCAACTAACTGAGAGGTGATGCTTGAATTCATAGTGAATTTAAAATCAAAAATTTTCTCCGCTAGAGGGTTTTAGATAACCCTCTTGTTTTTGGAACCGAGCTCAAGTGATCCCATATCTTTCGCTGCCTTATACTCACTATAAGTCATAGGCCAAATTAGGATTTAGAGAGTTCAACAAGTAATCTCTACAAAAATCCTCATCTTTGTTCCATTGATATTCATTCACATCTTCGGTAGATGTAAAATCGCTTCAATACAAAGATAGAATATGTCACGTTCTTCATGCCAAATTGAACATGTAATTTCCAGCCATGGAATTCAGTAACATCAAAAGATTGCAACTTTATAATATCATGAGGGAACTACGCTTGCCATTTTAATCAAAGCAAAGTGCTGTAGAGCAGCGCACTTTCAGCCCCGCAGCCAACAAAGTTGAATAACTCCCCTAACCTTGATCAAACCGTTTCAGAGATGGAATTTACAAAAAAACAAACCCCAAAAACGGATCTGGAGCGCCCAAAACCTTAAGATGGACTGCCCTTGTTGCTGAAACTTGCTGAAAATTTCGTCCCCTGAAATTCGCTAGAAATTTCGTCCCCAAAATTCGCTAGAAATTCAGATGGAAACTTCCGGGTGACGTAACTTCTTCGTCCGACCCTCCGATTGACGCGGAAGGACCACTCAAAACGTTCGTAGCGACGAGCAGATCAAAGCCCAAGTGGTTTCACTCTCTTAAATTGGCTATAATTTTTGGGTTTTTTGAATCAAAGATTTCGGTCATCCGAATCTTCAAAACTCAGATCCCGGCCAATATCACCGCTTTTAAATCGAAAGTAAATTACAGCTGTGAGTTCCTTTGACGAAATCTTCAAGAATACACTTTACTCCAAGCCAATCCGACACACGATAGATAATACTTCAAGATTGATGCACAGGTCGGCAGAAGAAGTAGTTGAAGTCAAAGATATGACCAAGCACGCTGCAGTTAACGTCATAAACACATTCAGTCAGAGTAAAAACCCTAGAGTTTTTATATGCACGTTATCGTATTTGCCTCATACACCCAAATAACCACGCTTACTCATTATCGCATTGATTAACATATTATTTTTGACTATATTAATAATATATCCAACAGGTCGAAGGATTGATTTATCGGAGTACCAAAATGTTAAGGCGTATTTGAAAGCTCAAGCTTTCTATCTCCTTTTTTTTCCTTGTTCAAGGTTACCTGACAGACAATCCGCCACACACCAGGAAAAGGAAGTTATTGCGCTGCAGCCGCACGAAGATGAAAGGAGACTCTCGAGAGGGGCTTGCAGAAGGATGGTATGCCAATGAAAATCGCCTTCTTTTGAAGCTTCGACTGAGGATATGAATCAAATATACATCAATAAGCAAAAAGTCCAATCTCCAGAGAGTTTGAAAGCAACTGCATCACCATTCACCGTCGCTCATCTTCTGCTATTAGTCTAAGTTTTCAGACTGCTCTCTGATAACTTGTTTTTGTGGTTCTTGACAATACCAGCCTGTTTGCTCTATGCTGCTGGCTCTGTGAGGAATGCTGCAACTAGTGAGTGTGAGCGATAGCTTTGCTGGAGAATTCATCAATCTTCAACTTAGAGTGCGCGCACGCGCATAACAGAGTGTAAAAGTTCGCTATGGTCGGTATTATGTAATCTTCTGCAGATATAGTACCTCACTACCATATTTTCCCTCGACGCGAGCTGGTCACTCTTGATTTGCCTTCTGTATCTGATTTATATTAATCCTTTTGCTTTCCGAATCCGAGTGTTTCATGCACGTTTTAGCAACGAAAACTGGTAAACAACAGGCAAGAAAGAGGTAGGCGACAAACAGGTCATGACTATCGTGATTGGAGTGATTCTTGAGAGGAAGACAGAACTAAAGCAAATAGAGGAAGAGATTTTATGGAAATCAAACCTAATAAGGAACATATTCTTCTGCTTTTGCTCTCTTCATTAGCCATCGGCATCAGGTTCGATGATATCCTTTCAGAATCTTATCGTGTATGGCCGATGATGGGATCAGCTACAAAATATTCTTATTGGGTTTTCTATGATCTTAGTTGGGGATGCAAGAATTTGACGCCATCATTATGAAGCTGGGAATGATATCAACACGGTTTTACATCAACAATATTACAAATCAGAAAAATGCTTCAATATTACAAATCTCTCATCTGATTGTCATATTTTATCGTTTTTTTTTTTTGGTAAAAGTAAAAGCAAGAATTTGTCATATTTTATAGTTAATATCATGAAAAACCCTAAAGTGGTATGTCTATAACATATTTACCTAAACTAATTTTTTGATTATCAAAAAACCCAAAAATTGGTATGTATCCGACAAATTTATTTCAAACTAATTTTTTTAAACCACCAAGAACTTCAAACGGGTAGGTTTGTGATAAATTTATCTTCCATTAGTTTTGGTTAAATTAGATTAATACCACAAACTGATATGCATGTGACAAATGTATGACAAAAATTAAACCGGTACATTCATAAACTACCACATATCATCAAACTCAACAATTTGACAGTAAAATTTAACGGAAACTAATAAAGGGTAATTGTCATAAGTGTACAAATTTTGATTTTTTTGTGATCAAAAAAGTAATTTTTGGTAAATTTGTCACATATGCACCTATTTAAGATTTTTCGTGTGAAGTTTTTTGTGGTCACAAAATTAGTTTTTGGTAAACTTGTCACACGCACCTATTTGAGATTTTTCATAACCCTAAATTTCATTACTTTTTTTGGTATCTTATTGCAAGTTGAAAGATATTATTTTCACTTTTTGTGAATGTGATATAATAATGTAATTTTTTTAATCTATAAATGATAATTGAAATCTTACATCGCTGATTGACTAATTAACAAGTTGAGACTTGCAAGTATTTTCACTTGAGCAATACACGACATAGGTTTCATACGTGTACAATTTGTCTTAATCCCAAAGAATAAGGGTCTACTACCCTAAAAATCTCTAAACTTAACTTTTATCCCAATTTTACTTTTATCTCAAAAACTTCCAACTTTAGGTCTAATTTCAAATCTCTCATAAACTTTTTATCATTTTATAAAAAGTCCTCAGCTTTAGCTCCATCCCAAATTTATCCTAAAATTTTGTTCCTATGAAGAATCCTAACTTAAGGTCATTTCAATTTTATCATATGGTTCTAAATTTTATCCTAAAATTTTTACTGTCTTATAAAAACCACAAATTTTTACTTTGAATTACGGTTGACATTAGCTCTCTATCTAAAATTTCTCGTTGGAGAGATGGAAAATTTCTAAGCACAAGTTGTTCAAGCATCCCCAACACAAGCTCTCCGACGGCAAGAGATGGAAAATTCCCAACCATGATAGATTGACAAGTGCAAATCACGAAGGGGGTTTTGATAGAGGATTAATGGAAAACAGGATTTGAGAATCAAGTGTAAGTTGTGGCATTTGAGACAAAAAAAAATTGGAATGAAAATGAAATTGACCTAAAACTATGATTCTTTTAAGGAGACAAAAATTTATAGTAGAATTGATATTGACCTAAAGTTAGGATTTTTATAATACAAAATAAAAGTTTAAGGTAAAATTGGGATTGTACTAAAGTTCCGGGTTTTTTTATGAGAAAAAAACGTTTAGGTAGAATTGAGACATGACCTATGTTTGAGATTTCTACGAGACACAATGTAAAGAGAAATGATTGTGGATGAGTTTTTGCTGTACTATGAGAATAACGATCAATTCTAGGACTACAAAAAATCAACACAAATATTTATAAATTATTGGGACCACTTTCTTCAAGAATTTATATCTCACAACTCACAGTATCCTAAGAAGTGATATGCTAGTAAAGTCCAAAAGTAAATTGGGACAAGAACTAAGGTTGAATTTTTTAAGAGTATTAGGCCAAGAATGAGTATAGAAGTTCAATAAATGTGTGTGAGGAAGGCAAATGTCATTTTTTCCTTTTGTCATATCATGTACTTGCATCAATAAATGCTGGAGTACCAACGTTTTACAGCAAAGCGTGCAACAAAGTTACAACACGGACTTTCCCATTTGGTCATGTTAAAGAACATGAAACATAAAAGAGAAGATATCAAAGAAGAGAACAAGCGGAATTTTACATGGAAAACCCTTTTCCAAATAGAAAGGGAAAAATTACAGCGCCATACAGAGCGATCTCTTTATTATAATGATGAAGTTTCTAGATACAATTATAAGAGATCCCTTCAATATATGATTGGAGTCTATGGCATACATAGTTATAGTGGAAATTACATGTACATCATTAACGACAGTGTTTTGCTCTATCATACCTCACGGTTCCATCAATCTCCCACTTAAAGGCTAATCATCAAAACAACAATAGTCTCTCATAGTCTTCCCTTGTCTTTGCACCTAGTTGTCTTAGTGCGACACCGTGATTTTTCACTTTTTGAATTTGAAATAGTTTTTCCCACATAAAAATTTGCTCTTTCTTCTTTGAATTCTCTCTTGCATTTCTCGTTTCTGAAAGTATTAGCATAATCGATTCGTTGATTGGTGATCTACTTCCAATATAGATAAAAGTAAGATAGGGCATGTCAAGAAAACGTAGTAAAGCTAATATGCTAGATGTCGTGTCATGATTCAATTAGGTGTTTAAAGAAGTGGATTAGGAGCATCCGATGGCAAACGTAGTTATCTATCAAATCCCGCGTTCTCTACATGTCGACAATTCCCAAAAAGTGCCATTCTTCTCACTCCTCAGAGCTTCCACAAGCCACTCCTTTTGGGTTTGGCCTACAAGTGAAGAATCCATATAAAGTAAATCTCAAACTTGGAATAGATTGAGCTCCCAGTTTATTCCTCTGCGAATGCTATAGACAATTGGAGAACCCAAGTCTTCCAAACATGTGCTCTTGGTTCTAATAATCTCTTTTTTTATAGACTGATTCCGTTTTCCACGCCGACTCTTGCTCTTTTTAAATGGGTCTTGAAAGAGCATCCCCAAAGCCCCTTTTGAAACAATACAAATTCAG
>CM027881.1:23261219-23415766 GCA_016097615.1 Eucalyptus dawsonii | reverse complement strand
CGGATCCGCGGAATCGAGAGCGGAAGGGGACACGGACGAAGATGGGTGACGACTGGAGATGGGCGCGGCAACTGGAGTTGGGCGATGGCGACGGCAACTGGAGTTGGGCGACGGCGACTAGAGATGAGCGATGGTGATGGAGATGGGCGACGGTGACGGTGACGGCTACTGGAGTTGGGCGACGACGGCTACTGGGCGACGGCGACTGGAGCGCGACTGGGGACACGAACGGACGAGGCGGGCCAATGGAGATGAGCAGCGAGGGCAAGGGCAAGGGCAAGATGAGCGGCGACGTCGAGGATGAACAGCTTCGGGGAGTCGCTAGGGTTTTTGGTTTTTGAGGTGAGGAGAAGGAATGGGAAAGCTGTGGTAGTGAGGAGAGAAAAGGAGTTGACGTGTTTGCTGAAGAAGAGGGGGTGGATAGAAAACAATTTCTATTTCTACTTTATAAATAGAGAAGCTAAAATTTTTAGCTTCCGATTTTCACCCAAAACAATTTCTCAAACAGATTATTCCGGGAATGTAGAAATCAATTTGCATTACCAAACGGATTGCGCCAAACCCGTTCCTAAACAGAAAATTGAAAATTGAGAAACATAAATTTTACCATGCGCAACCATAGTATCTCTTCGGTCCCCGATCGTCCCTCTCTTTCTCCCCGAAGGTTTCAGCAAAATAAAGAAGAAGAAGAAGAAGAAGAAGAAGAAGAAGAAGAAGAAGAAAAAATCCTTTTCAGGCTCATACGAGCTAAGGATGGAGTGGACTGATGGCCTGACTTAATAGAACTTGAGTTTTGGGCCCTTTTGTTTTTCTTTTTATAGCCCAATTCTTACTGACAACATATCAAGATGGTACCATTTTCATTATTGTGTAGAGTTGACCATCTCAAATGATGAGAACTTAGGAGTTTCAATGTCGTTCACCTATATTGTTTGGCTTGGGCTCCATTCAGGGTTGGTGATCGCTGTAGTCATCTTGGAGTTCCAATGTCATTCACCTATTACTTTCCACCTTCCTTGATCATATTGAGAAGAATGTTCGGTGTGCTAAGACATCAATCCTCGGCGTGTACTTCCCGGTATGCGAGTAATACTGCGTAGTTCACCCCTTATCCGCATGCATGGCAATGTTATAGAAAATCAAGCACCGATTGCGATGCTTATTCACTTCGTAGGGATAGAGCTAGGGTTGATGGACCGTTCAATGTTCCCCAAAGACAATGTCCCTCTCATGCATGATCCCCGCCTAGCCAATGTCTCCCAAAATTGGCTAAAATTTCCTTCAAAAACACTTTTGGACGACATTGCGAATGTTGCCACTCACAACTCCAATTGCTATTTGCATTCGCGGTCCAATTTTTAAGTGGAATTCTTGGCTGCAATTGATCATAAAGGGGTAGAGTAACAGCCACTCTCTCATGGTATTGCGAAACCTTTCGGTTCTAGTTTAGTTTGAAACTGTTTCTCCTAAATCTTTAGTAATATTCCATGATCTTGCTACGAACAATCACACATCCTCTATAAGAGTAACTCTAGACCTTTCCACATCAACCTCTGCCCTAACATATTCATGTAGCTTTCGTATAGGGTCGCAACTCGAAACTCATCCAGATAGAAGCTTCAGTTGATTATAATCTGTTGGGAATAACGGATCCCCGAAAACCGGATTCGACACCGAATCGAACCCCTAAATCAATGCGGAAGACGAAGCCCGGGAAAACACGCATCACCGATCGTAAAGCACACCACGGATTCGATCGTACCTTGTTAGCCACAGATTAAACACCAACGCTGAAGAAGAAGAAGAAATTCTGGTCCCGATGATGTCAATTCGCCTTGAAAGGGAAAAACGGCGTCGCCTTGAGCGTTTGGGAGAAAAAGAGAGGGAAAGGAACGACGTTATGCCAAAAGTTGTCTTCTCTCTCTCTCCTCCTTCCTTTTATACCTTCCCCTCCACGGGCCCTATTCCCGTGGGCCGGGCCTTTTGGGCCCAACTTTGAGCGGATGGGCCTTAAGCCCATTTAATAAATCCATCATCTCCCACTCGCACATGGTGGTGCAAAACCAACATGGGCGGATAGGCCCTACTCATCCCTATCAGAGAAAAATCCAGCATAGACTCTCACTTAACATGAAGGGCCGAACAGAATCCTCTTTTCATCTCTTCAACATTCATACCGGTGAATAATCCGTGCGACCAGCATACTTCGAGAGCTCGTTGCTATACATCTGTTAGGAATACATAGCAGCTCAAATGGGCATCACACTCCGAGTAGATTTAGTAAGCAGTACCCTAGATCGATCAATCACATTTATATCTCTCTTGATCTCTTTTAAACAATGATATATATATTGTATTCACAATTATGATTATCACAAAGACAGTTATAATTGGTTAACCGGTGAATACAAACTACAATGTGATTCTCCAAAATCGATCTTCCTCTTTCCTTCAAACTCTCAATTTCAGTCCAGCTTGCTTTTCTAGAAATGCCCCATTAGATCGAATCACTCATGACCATTGGCAACATCCTAAGATAGCAAACACTAAATAGAAATCTTGAGAATAAGTAAGAGTCATGAGGGGACTAAGAAATTGAGGAACTCTCTTCCTCAAGAGTCTCACGCGACATAAAAGTTGAGATCAAACTTTTGCCACTCTTATTGGTCGTTTCATGCATACGTAGTATGAAATACGTATTACGGTATTAACTCCTTTCCCATGGAGCGTATGTCTACACCTTTCAATACCGTACAGATGATAGTTCAGACATACCCAATGTCTAACTTGAGTTCACGTATCTACTCATCTACAAAATTCATCAGAACTCACATCTGGCATCTTAGACGGATAAAGTAAAATGTGTGGGGTATTTTACTTTCAGACATCTTTAGCATTATGTCCTCATCTTAACACTCAGTTAAGGCGACATACGTATTTTAAGCTTGCGCTCTCGATTATCACCTAGATAATAAGCTTAAAAATAATCTCATCTCTATTTATCACAAAGTAAATAGAGGCGATTACCCGTGTGAGTGGGTTAATCTTATATCTGTCCGACATACTTCTTAACTTAAAGTAATGCACTAAGCATCAAGATGCATAAAGATCAAACAAAGATTCATAGGCATTAATGATGAAAACACAAATTCATCAAATTGTGAACATTTAGGGAAATTACAATGTTTAGTACATCAGTCTCTACGCAATCCTAGAGATTTCATATGGCCACAAAACACATCTCTAGGTATTGGCTTTGTCATAGGATCTGCTACCATTCCATGCGTAGTATGTACTCTAAGTTCACATATTTTCGTGCAACCATATCATTGACAAGATTATACTTGGTATCTATATGTTTGGTCTTGCCATGATATTTTTGGATCTTTAGTATACGCTTTTTGCTACTTGGCTACCACGCTTAACCAACAATAAATCTGCAGCACTTCCAATAACACCTAAATGATCCAAAAATCTCTTAAGCCAAACACCTTCTTATACCGCATCGATAATGCTACGAACTCAACTTCTATCGTGGACAAGGCTATACACTTTTGTTTCTTACTGCTCCAACATATGGTGCCATTATTCGGTAAGAAAACAAACCCAGAGGTAGATTTTCTTTCATCTAAATCTCCTCTCCAATCAATATTAGAATAACCTTAGAGTCGCATATCCTTTTCCTTAATAACTCAACGTATAATCAGCAGTCCCCTTTAGATACCTCAGTATTCTCTTAACGGCTTTCCAATGTGCTTAACCTGGATTGAATTGGTATCTACTCACCATTCCAACTACAAAGCATATGTCGGGTGTTGTACACATCATAGCATACATCAAGCTCCCAACAGCACTAGCATAAGGAACATGTTTCATTTGTTCCTTCTCTTGTGGAGTCCTTGGACACAGACTATGGCTCAATCCTTCACCTTTTTGCAATAGGAGTGTCTATGGATTTACAATCACATATCCTTCAACTCAAAGTTGGAAGACAACCATCTCTTGACAATATTTATTAACTCCATATTGCTTACGGCAATCGCATATCATCAACATATAATGATATGATCACAAATTGATCATTGGATCTTTTGATATATATACAATGATCCTAATCAATCATTGTAATATCATATGCTACTATGGCATTATGAAAATGTATATACCTTTGTCTCGATGACTGCTTAAGGCCATATATCGACCCCCAAAGTCGACATACCTTTTCTTCTTGGCCTTTCAGTATGAAACCAGCAGGTTGTTCCATATATGTTCCTTCCTCTAATTCTACATTGAGGAAAGCAGTCTTTACATCCATTTGATGTAACTCAAGATCCATACTTGTCACTATTGCCAGAATAATGCGAATCAAGGTAAATTTCATTACAAGAGAAATGTATCTTCATCATCAATTCCTTCCTGTTGATTATACCCATTCGCCACAAGATGAGCCTTATGCCTTTCTATTGAGCCATCAGCCTTTCGCTTTATTTGGAGAACCTACTTGTCCCCAATAGCTCTGCGTCCTTTTAGAAGATCAACCAGTTCCCATACTTGGTTTGATTTCATTGACTCCATTTCCTCTTTCATTGCATGAATCCATTTTTTTTTCTTATTAGGGCAGTTCAGAGCCTCATTAATATTTCTTGGCTCATCCTCATCTTGCGAAGCAACCATAAAAGTTTCCCTTTCAATGTCAAAACATCGACGGGGAATACTTTGGCGACTTGTTCACCGTATGGGAGATTGTACACTTAGCACATCATTCCCATCATGCTCCCACTTGGATTAGGTAATGATGATGTCGTCACATCGTGGTTGCAATTGAGAATGAGTTGAATTCAATTCATCACATCTCATATTACTTCCACTTGGATGAACTCCACTAATATCATTATCTTGATCCAAGGTCTCAAATAGGGAACAATCTTCCCTTATTTCGCCCTTCTTAGGAAATTCATCCACTAAGAATGTGACATCCCGTGATTCAAATTCAGTTATACTCCCACTTTCCTGCTCACCTATGAACACATACCATTTTGAGTGTTCGGAGTATCTCATTAAAATACTCTTCTTTCCTTCAGGACCCAATTTCCCAAACTTGTGAGAGGACTCATGAATATAGGCAGCACAACCCCATGGCTTAAGAAAACTTAAGTCTGGTTTTCTAATTGTCCATAACTCATATGAAGTGGAAATAACCGATTTGGAAGGCAACCAGTTAAGTATATAGGCAGCAGTTAACAACACATCACTCCAAAAAGTGATGGGTAAGTTAGCATGCCCCATCATAGACCTAACCATTCCAGTAGGGTTCTGTTTCTTCTCTCCGCAACACCATTTTGTTGAGAAGTATATGGAATAGACAACTATTTTTCTATTCCTTTTTCATCACATAATTTTCTGAACTTATCGATAAATATTCTCAACCTCGATCGGATCTAAATACATTTATTTTCTTGTCTAATTGATTTTTTTTTTTGCCAGTGTTCATAAACCTTCCAAACAACTTATGCTTCAGATTAATGATAAATCAAATAGACATATCCGAATCAAGTAGAATCATCTATAAAGTGATGAAACAAATAGCCCATTGCCTTCCGCTCACATTCATTGAACCACAGATGTCCAAATGGATTAAATGCAGAGGAAATTCAGCTCTTTTACCTTTTCCAAATGGTTTCCTTGTCATTTTTCCTACTAGGCAATGCTCACATATGGACAAATCGACTTTTTCAATATTGCCCAACAAGCCCTCTTTGGCTAGTCTATTCATATGTTGTTGGCCCATATGACCAAGTCTAGCATGCCACCTTATTCACATCATTATCATATAAGGTAGAAAGCGTGAAACAAGGGAATAACATATTGACATCACCACAAATAATATTTAGTACAATAAAACCATCTAGAAAGTGACCACAACTATAGTAGTTTGTATCTAAACACAAATCTACACCTTTATTATGGAAGTTCATACCAAAACCAAGCTTAACCAACACTAAGACAGACACTAAATTTCGACGAATCTCCGAGCATATAGAACATCAAGATGTGTCCACCATGCATGTTTAATTGGCAGGTGCCAATCCATTTAACTTCAGCTCGGAGTTATTTCCAATATGGATCCACTCAAGCCCAGCTGGTACTGCCGAATTCCACAAAGGATCATCAATCCTTTGCTACATGGTCTGTCGCTCATGAATCTACATTCCACAAAGGATTGGATTCAGCCTATAATCCAGAACTTGACACATAAGCAAAGTTCTCAAATGTACAAGAGGTGTATACTTTCTTTGGCTCACGACAGTCGCGAGCATAGTGACTTCTCTTGTCACAATTGTAACACATCACTCTTGACATTTTCTTCACTTGAGGACGCTTTCCTCTCTCTTGTTGGTTAATTCTTGATTTCTTGCAATAAGGACTTGATCATTTGCATTCTCACATATTGAACGAATCAATACATTTGCACTTAGAGCACAAAGCCCTTTCTGAGCTAGAACCAGCACATCAAATGTCTATTTTCGGTTCATAATACCGTTAGGCGGTCCTCTACTAGCTCAAGGGGCGCATGGCATCCTTAAGATCTTCCATAACATGGTCAAGAGCTTCTAGTGCTTCTTGCTTTTTCAGCACATATTGAATATTCATATCCAATATTTCACAATTATTGCCGTTCATATCAGAAATTACATTCTTAGTTGCTGAACCATCGTTCCGAACACATCGACATACATGCACGAATAATTAATGCCTATCATTTATGCATCCCTATTTGCATAAACCCATCACATTAATAAATAATTTCAAGTAAGGCTTCGAATCAAAAGGTCACTATGTTTCCAATCATCCTCCAAAAAATCCTAACTTAAAATTATTATTAATATAATTATCTTATGCAAATAAATTCTATGAAGTTACAAAAACTTCTATTACTACCCACATATAATTACCCACAGCAACCAGCAATAATAGAAAGCAACAGATAATTGACATACAATTAAAAAAAATAATGCTTTCAATTAACATAATTAGGTAGTAATAATTACATAATCAATCAAAGAAATAAATAGGGAATGTCCCTTCTAATCTATCACCAAATCATCTCGAGAAAATTGAAGGCACATTTGCCAAACCATGGAAAAACTTTTGGAGAGCTTTCATGTCGCTCCAAGGCGCATTCACTGCGCCATGTTGCGCTCAATCTAAGGGTTGAAGTTTTGGCCAACTCAATCCTATAATGCTCTCTCACAAAAGATTCCACCAGGCTCCTATAACCCGGGACCACGTTGACCTCCCATAGCCGATCCAACACTACTTGCCATTCAGGTGGAAGAGTGTTCATCAAAGCCGGCACCTTCTGAAAATCCGGCATAAGATAACCATTACAGATGATTTCCTGTATCATCTGATTGACCTTGACCACATGTGATACTAAATCACCATCATGCCACTGATAATTAGCTAATTATGTTATCAGCCTCTTAAGTCTTGCATTTCCCTCATCCGTTCTCGGGATTGCAGGTATCCTTGCATAACGCATTATAGTTTCTGCAACAAATGCAGAATTAAAAATAAATCACTTATAATCCATAATTAATATAAGAGAAAATACATAATTTTCCAAAATTCATGCAACAAATGCAGAATTAAAAATGGATTACTTATAATCCACATAGGCATGACTGAAAAAAGAAACAAATTCCTTTTTTTTTTTTTCTGGTCAACGGTCAACGGGTCGGGTCAACGGGCGCGCGGGTTGGACCGGTCGCGACGGTCGGACCGTCCGCGGGGACCGACCGCACGTGCCTCGCGCGTGCGAGATGACGTCACGCAGACATCATCCGGCACGTGCCGGGTGCGTGCCTGCGTCCGCGGGTCGGGTCGGGTCGCCCGCCGGTGCCCGTCCGGCGAAACGTCGTCGGCGATGATGTCATCGGTGACGTCATCCGAACGGTTACCGACCGTTGGATGACGTCGCTGTGACGTCATCACGTGACGTCAGCACGCGTCGGTCCGCGAACCGGCGCGTCCCGGTTCGCCGGCCGCCGGCGCGCACGTGCCAGTTCGCCACCGGCGCGTGTGGCGCACGCGCTGGCAATGCCAGCGCTTCCAGGCGCGTCACGCCCACGCGCAGCGCCTTCCGACCGCGCGTGTGGGCGCGTGCGGCGTCTCCCGGCGGCGGTCGACACATCGCCGGACTCGTCTCGACGTCGCGCTTCTCCCAGTGCCTTCAGAATTTGATTTCGACTTACAAAAACTCAGAAAAAAAGGCCGAAAAGCGCTCAGGTGTCGGGATTTTCGCCCGGTTCCGTACGGCCGAAGGGATTTCGCGAAAAATCAATAAAAAAACATCAGAATTGAACGGGAAAAACGTGAAACAGGGCTCTGATACCAATGTTGGGAATAACGGATCCCCGAAAACCGGATTCGACACCGAATCGAACCCCTAAATCAATGCGGAAGACGAAGCCCGGGAAAACACGCATCACCGATCGTAAAGCACACCACGAATTCGAGCGTACCTTGTTAGCCATAGATTAAACACCAACGCTGAAGAAGAAGAGGAAATTCTGGTCCCGATGATGTCAATTCGCCTTGAAAGGGAAACGGCGTCGCCTTGAGCGTTTGGGAGAAAAAGAGAGGGAAAGGAACGTACGTTATGCCAAGAGTTGTCTTCTCTCTCTCTCTCCTTCCTTTTATACCTCCCCCTCCACGGGCCCTATTCCCGTGGGCCGGGCCTTTTGGGCCCAACTTTGAGCGGATGGGCCTTAAGCCCATTTAATAAATCCATCATAATCGTCAACAGTCAAACAAACTTCTAGACTGCGACGGGAGAAACTGAATATGCGAAAATTAAAGCCCATCCCCTTATGATCCGCTTCTTCTCTTCTTGACAAGCCAATTCAGTACACGGAAAGCATAAAGAACAAAGTCAAATACAGAGAGACAAGATTCGGACCTTTGTTTAATCATTTGGGAAATGAATTGAATCCGAGAAAAAAGCCCACCCATAAAAGGTTGACTTTTGTCCGAATAGTGGAATGTTACATGACATATTTAGAGACATATTTAGACATAACGACAATGTTTAGAATTATAACTCCAATGTTAAGCATGCTTTGGAATGAAAGACCTCCCAAGAAAGTGCCAGAAAAAATAACGACACTTGGTATAGGATGAGTCAAAGCGAACAATATCTCAAGTGAGTTAATCCAAAATATAACATTGGAAATAATGTAGTCATTATGTCTAACATTTGAATTTCAGCTGCCTAGGGGCGCAAATTTACACTTGCTAGGAACAAATAATATGAGATAGTCAGACTATATCAAGATGGTACCTTTGTTATTTTCGTGTAGAGCTCACCACCTTAGCTAATTAGAACTTGGAGTTTCAATGCCGTTCACCTGTCATCGTTTGGTTGGGGCCCGCTCAGCGTCGGCGGTCACTGTAGTCAAAGTGAAGTAGAATTAGCCCAAGGTTCATTGCGTATAGCCAAACCAAATGCTACTGAGTAATGGGGTCCTGGGCAAAGCCTTATCCGATTCTTCAAAATATTAATGCAGCAATGCCTTTCAAATTCCTAGCCATTGTCATAGCGCAATAATACTTGCTAATGATGGAAAAATCCAAACGCAAACCAGAGCCCCTTCTGCTATTGAAGCAAAAACACGCGAGTGGCTTTCGGTCAGTCAACCGGAAGCCTCGCTTAATACATGTGATAAGTGATGCAGGGTTTGTGACGCATGCAATCGCTCCTGTGTTGGGTTTATTGACATGAACTTTTCAAAACTTCAAAACCAAAAATTTCACTTTGCACTTGTTCTAAGTTTACTATTTGATTTGAGGTCAAACTTAACTAAGATCAACAATATTTGATTCAACCTCTTCTTTAGCTTCTGGACCCGATCAGTAGTCGGCAACTGACCTATACTCTTGTGCTCCCTACACTATATTATGTGAATCCAATTTTTCATTTGTTTGACGGAAAATCGTCGGTATATTTGGATGATAGGTTATTGACTTTATACTATCGAGAGGTGATGGGCTCAAAAAATAGGGAAAATTGTCCAAAAAGTCCTAAACCTATTGTACTTTTGCCAATTCAGTCATAAACCTTTTAATTTTGCCAATTGAGTTCTAAACATTTTCACTTTTTGCCGATTAAGTCAATCCGGTCAATTTTGGGCATAAAATTCTGACGTGGATGCCAATGGTGCCATGTAGGACTGCCGGCGCTAACGTGACAATTTTTAATAATTTGTAATATTTTTAAAAAAATTTTGAATTTTTTTATATGTTTTCCCCTTTTTATATTTTTTTCTTTTGGCTTTTTCCTTGGCCTTTCCGGTGGCCAGCCCACCGGCCACAGCCGGCCGGGCGAGGAGGAGCACCGGCAAGGGCGAGGGTCACCTGGGCAAGGCCGACCCTCCCCCAGGCGAGGGTGGCCTCGCCAAGCGTTGGCCGAGCAACGACGATGCTGGGCGAGGCCACCCTAGCCCTGGCAAGGACCAGCCTCGCCAAATCTGGCGAGGGGAGCCCTCACCGAGGCTCGCCCTTACCCAGGCGAGCGTCAGCCTCACCCCTAGCCACAAGCCGACGCCCGCTTAGCTAGGGGCGAGGGCCGACCTCACCAAATCCAGTCTGTGCGAGGGTGAGCCCCGGTAAGGGCTCCCCTCGCCCAGCGTTGTCGTCGCTCAGTCGACGCCCGGTGAGGCCACCCTTGCCTGGGGGAGGGTCAGCCTCGCCCAGGCGATCCTCGCCGGGCTGCGCCTGGGCGAGGGCTTCCCTCACCCTCGCCGGTGCTCCTCCTCGCCCGACCGGCTGTGGTCGGTGGCCGGCCGTCACCTGTGGCTAGTGGCTGGCCACCGGAAAAGGCCAAGGAAAAAGCCGAAAAAGAAAAAACAGAAAATATAAAAATAAATATAAAAAATTAAAAAATATAAAAAATATTAAAATATTATTAAAAATTGTCAACGTCGCGCCAACAATCCTATGTGGCACAGCCTAGCGTCCACGTCAGCATTTTTTGGCTAAAATTGGCGAGATGGACTTAATCGTCAAAAAGTGAAAAGGTTTAGAACTCAATTGGCAAAGTTAAAATATTTAGGACTGAATTGGCAAAGTGTAATAGATTTAGGACTTTTTGGACAATTCTCTCCCAGAAAATATATGCCCTATACGTGATGAGCTAAGCATGATATCCAAGCCTTTGCTAACACCTGCTTATGTCATTGAATGACTATGAGCTGCTGGAGCTACTGAAGACTTTGGTCATGATTCATGGTACCTCCTATTTTAGCTATTTGGGCATCTCTCCTGTCACTATGGTCTGTGTTTTTGGTTAAGAAGAAATTAAACCAAGTAGTTCACTGTAGAGGTGGCAAAATGGGTCACATATTTTTTGAATAAATTAGTTAAATGGATTTAACAATTAAATACTTAAGATAGGTAGATCTTAAGTGAATCTTAAATGGGTTAGATTTAAAATCCATTTTCAACCAAAACCTCACAATCTCTCTCTTCCCTCTTTAACTTTCATAATTATTTTTTAATTTTAATTTTCTTTTCTTTTTTCTTTCCTTTTCTTTTCTTTCTTCTTTCTCCTTCTGATGGCTAGCGACCAACCAAGCAAGCCTCAAGCTCACCAAATCTAAAGAGGTGGAGGCCTCGCCGACGTCCGACAAGGCTCAAACCTCGCCAATCTGGTGAGACTTGAACTCACCGGCGTCGGGCGAGGGGTGAGCTCGAGCCTCGCCGATTTGGCGAGCCTCGAGCTCACCAGATCTAGTGAGGCGGAGGCCTTGTTGACATGTCTGGCGAGAGGCAAGCTCGAGCCTCGTCAATCTAGTGAGCCTCGAGCTCGCTGGTATTGGGCGAGTTCAAGCTCGCTGGATCTGGCAAGGTGGAGGCCCCGCCGATGTCTAACGAGGCTCGAGCTTCGCCAATCTAACGAGACTTGAGCTCGCCAGCGTCGGCAAGCTGGGTGAGCTTGAGGCTCACCCGTGGTCGATTGCCAATTGTCGTCATGGTTGGTGGCTAGCCAAAGAAGAAGAATAATAAAAAAGAAAAAAGAAAAAGAAAATTAAAAATTATATTCTTAAAAAATAAAAATAATTAAAATTCGATTTTTTTAAATAATTATTTTAAATTGTCCATTAAATTTGTGTTGTATAAAACTATTTTAACAATTTCATTTTTAATATATATATTATCTTTCTTAAGTTTAGTTAAATGGGTCGGTTATGGGTCGAGTATAGGTCAAGTCGAGTATGGGTCCAAAAATTTCGACTACAATAAATGGGTTATAAACGGGTTAAATGAATCAATTTGGGTCAGACAATTTATGACCCGACTCAAACCCAAGCCGATCCACCCGTTAACAGGTCTAGTTCACTGTCATTGAAATGACTAATGATCTTTTAAATTCTCAATTAATGACAAAGATGACAACAACACATTGGGAAAAAAAAAAACAAAAAAACAAGAAACGCGTGTTTCTCAACTAGTGCATGACCATTGTAAAAATATGATGCTATGCATGCTCACTTGCCATCATCTCGGTCCTGATAGCTCCACTGGATCAAGATGAGATGCTAAGTCAGTGAGGATGCTGCAAGATTGAGGCCTAGTTTGCCAGATATCAGCTACCATCTCCTCTTTTTCACTCTCCCATCTTTCATCTAAGCAGCTTCCGTTTAGAATCTGGACTACCTCCGACATTGTGGGTCGTTTCGCTGATGAATCTTGGAGGCACAAGAGAATCAGTTTGACTAATTTATTAGCCTCATACTCATCATAGTCTCCTCTCAAGCTCGGATCAATCAGAGCTCCCAGCTCGTTATGTTCCAGAAGATATTTCACCCGCTCAATACCATTCATTCCTTGATCCAACAAATGAACAAGAGGCTTCAAACCAGAGACAAGCTTGAGGAGCACCATACCAAATGCGAAGACATCATTCTTTGCTGAGAGTTCCCCTCGCATCAAATACTCTGGAGGCATATATCCATATGTACCACATATTCGATAGGTACTGTATAACTCTGCTGATCTTTCCAGAGCCAAAAAGGGCCTCTCGTGGTTGTTTACTGCTTTGGTTTCAGCCACCTGGTGTGGTGCCCCGGCGCTTTTTGACTTCTGGATCTGCTGGTTCCAATCTTTGTGATTCGTGAATTTTGCCAAGCCGAAGTCCCCAATTAGAGGTTCAAAGTTCTCATCCAACAAAATGTTCGAAGGCTTTATATCGCAGTGAATTATCTGAAGACTGCAACCCTCGTGAAGATACGAGAGCCCTCTCGCTACTCCCAAGGCAATGTGCATCCTGGTAGGCCAATCGAGAGTGGGCTGTAATGCGGTGCGCTCCTTTAACTGGGAAGCTACACTTCCATTGACCGCCAATGGATATACCAGCAGGTACTCTACCGGTTCTGTTCTTGTCTTTCCTTTCTTGACAGGTTTTTGTGGTTCCGTTGAATCGCAAAAGCCTAGTATTTGGATCAGATTCCGGTGCCTGGCCATACTCCCAACCTCCACTTCAGCAGAGCCAGATGGTCGGAAACATCTCTTTATTGCCACCAGAGATCCATCAAGCAAAATTCCTCTGTAGACCGTACCAAACCCACCTCGGCCCAAAACATTCTCTTGGCTGAAATTGCCAGTTGCGACTTCCAGTTCCTGGTACGTAAATTTTCGAAGCTGCACCTGGGGCTGAAGTAATTGGAGCTTCGAGTCATCGGATGATGTCTTCGGCCTCCGGCAAGAAACCTCGACAGCAGGAACAGCGAACCCGAGAGAAATGCCTTCAGCAGCTCTGCCCGTGACAGCCATGGCTCGGGTGAAGCTCTTGCCAAGTGGAAGGCAAACGGTGGACGACGGAGGAGGAGTAGGCGGAGCAAACAGAGTGGAAACATCGACATCCTCGGTGAGATCGATGGTGGAAAATTTGAAAACCATCTGTATGGTTTTCTGATGCAATCAGTATTGCTGGGATGTGTCAGTATGGTTCACGCTCTGAAAGGGTGGAAGATTTGATTTAAATGGAGCCTATGGCCCCGGTTTCACGTCAACTGGGTTATTTCTCGGTAACATCCTGGAAGGTACCTGCTGCTGAACTTATTAGCCCCGGAAGCATCCCTGAAATTTTCCTTTTTCTCCGTGTTGTAGCAAAGTCAAACCAAATCCTGTTGCAACTTAACGTGCAACGGTGAGGGGTGCGAGACGACGACGCTTACGCTTCGTCTGGTCCCACTAGTAGGAGACCCGCCGTCGGGTCAAAATCATTTCCTTAATCGATTTATCTGGAAAATACGCATACCAACTCAAGATTGATTATTGGTGTTGATAATCGTGAAAAAATCAGCAGTGATTTTTGGATGCATGGATGGATTTTGAATTAGAATGAGTGATTTCTTTTTAGATGAAAAAAATTCATGAAAAATTAAAGTTGGACTTAAAGTTTGAGATTTTTTAGGAAATTAGATCAAGGGACTATATACGTCTTTAAAAAATATGATCATCTTACCTTGTATATAGTTTTTTTTTTTTTTTTGAAGGATTCCATTCATAGCAATCAAATAAGAAGAACTACAAACTCCATTATGCCAATACTCATGATATATAGAATAAAACTTGAAAAATCATAAATTCTTGATCAATAAACATCATTTTTTTTTGACAAAATTAGATCATTCTTTTTTTGAATAAAAAAATTGACGGCCCAATGGGGTCTGGTTTTGAATAAGCATTAAGTATTTCAAAAATATTTCACTTTAGTTATAAAATATTTTGAATTTTCAAAAACAATGACACAATAAGTGTCATAACTTTTATATGACCCTCACTTGAATATTACAATTTTTTTTCAACCAATTAATTATCATAAATTAAAAAAAATTATTTAAGTATCATACCTTTCAATCAATCACTTAAATATGAAATTTTTTATAAATGTTTATCCAAGTGTTAGAAATCCAACATAATATAACATTTATGGAGAATGTTTTTAAAAAGTTATATAGCACTTAAATGATTAAAAAAAAAAAAAGGTCATGGCACTGGAGTTATAAAAGAATTATCACAATCAAGTGAGGGCTGTTATGGCACTCGTGATGTCTTTTTCCTGACTTTTCAATCAACAAAGAAGGAAAAAGTTAATTTACTCGTAACTTCCGAAGCAACTCTCGCCCCGGCAACTGAAACTCTCCCGCCATCTCCTGGAAGTGAGAAGCTTTCTTCCGTCTCCTTCCTTTATCGCGCATTTCGCAATTCTAATGCATTCGAGCTTTCGAAGGATCGACTGCTCCGACGTCCACCTCTCCCTGACCCGCCGCCGCCACGTCACCCGCAGGCCCATCTCTACTTCATCGCCGCCCCAGGACCCCGCAGAGCCCTTAACGCAGCCGCAGCTCAAAACCCTCGTCCTCAGCCGCTACACCGAGAATGGCAAGTTCTCTGGCCTCGCCCATCACGTCCTGGCTTCGACCTCTGTCCTCCTCGCCGCCCCAAGCCCTCCTGAGGCGGCTATCCTGCCTCCGTCTCCTTCTTCTTTACTCAAGTCGGTGTTGAGGCGCTTCTCGCTCTCCAAAATGGGCTGTGAGATCGCCGAGGGCCAGTTCGACTCACGGCATGCTGCGTCGCAATGGCGCCCTAAAGCAAGAAAGGTGAGCCCCTGGTCCAGCCCGTCTTGAACTGAAGGTCTTGATCGAGGCCCTCAGGATGGTTCTGGAGGTCGTATATGACGACAGGTTCACGACTTTTGCTTACGGCGAGCGTGTTGGCGTGGGGCGCCACACGGCTGTGCGATACTTGAAAGCCTCTGTGCAGAATCCCAGCTGGTGGTTCACTGTGAAATTCGACAAACAGAAGGTTGACTGTGCACATGTGAGCAAACTGTGTAAGGTCAATGAAGAGAAAATCGACGATTCTCTTTTCATTGATTTGATAAGGAGGCTGTTTGAGTGCCAAGCCGTGAGAATGGAATTGGGCGGGTGTTATTTGGAGAGAGGGGCTTGTATGCAATTTTGATTAACATATACTTAAACGGACTTGACAAGGAAATTCAGGATTTGCCAAGCCCGAATGCGCATGTCCAGACAAGCGTCTTGATTATAATAGTTTGCAAAAACCTTATGAACACATAGGTTATCTTTACCAATTAATCGAGCAGTCTGTCATCAGTAACAAGCATCAAACACCACAAATCTTCACGAAAGATGTGAAATATGCTTACATCAAAATATGTAGACAATGACAGCGACTTTAATTCGGTCCCTCTACACTTAAGTTATAAGCGTTCCCTTCAACCATCCTGACCACTTGCGACATATCGTGGTGTCTCCATGGCGAGCTCTCTGTTCACGCTATAGCTAATAATCAACTTCAGCATCTCTTCTTCCACGTACTTCCCTTGCAAAGAGCGCTCAATTAGCACATCCAGATTCCTTTCATCTAAAGCACTTTTCACCCATTCGAACCCATTATAGTAATTGGCAAGTCGAACCAGATCCAAAATGCTCCTTCCCGTTATCACTTCGAGAAGCACGACCCCATATGCATATACATCAGTCTTTGTCGATCATATCCCAGTGATGAAGTACTCGGGATCCACATGCCCATGTGTTCCGGCCACATTACTTTCAACGCAAATTTTTTCGTAGTCCATCAACACTGCCAGTCCAAAATCTGAGAGAGCCGCTCAGTATTTCTCATCCAACAGAACATTCGAAGCTTTAATATCTCAATGGATGATCTTGGGATGCAGTCTTCATGCAAGTAAGCAAGCGCCTTGGCAACTCCAGTCGCAACCCTCATCCTTACTGACCATTCTAGGGAGGTCCCTCGATCTGAAAGATTTGACTGAGAGGATCTCAAGTGATTTGCTAGGCTTCCACGAGGCATAAACGGGTAAACTAGAAATAGTTCTCTAGGTATGATGCAAAACCCAAGTAGACCAAGCACATTGCGGTGCTTGACTATGCTGCTCACTTTCAGTTTCGTCAGGAACCGTGCAAGGTTGCTTCCTCCCAATCTCTTGACAGCTACTAGAGAACCGTCCACTAAGCTTCCCTTATAAACCGTGGAAAATCCGCTCTCACCCAGAACACGGGTAAAATTGTTTGTCATAAGTTGGACCTCATGTAGAGAAAACCTCTTGACTAGTCCTCGGTGTCTCTCCAGATCCTCTTCAGAATGCATACAATTACTTGAAGAATCCCCAGTTGCTTCTTCAAGACTCGCCGCCACCATGGAAGCTGGCTTGGTAGGGCTGGGCATGAAGAAACGGAGGGAGCTGCATCTCCTTTCACGATAGACCTTACAAAACTGCAACTTTTTTTGCCAAAGGACAGCGATGAGGGAGGACTGGCTGGTGGCGATGAATCGGGGCAGGTATTGAACATGTCCTCTATGTAACTAGAGCTTAGTGTTGGAATAATTAAATATTAAATCACACTTTCATCTAACAGCTTGCTTTTAAAATAGTTAGCAATAGTTCCACAAAATCTCACATGGTATCAGAATTAAAGGTCTTGAGTTCAAATCCCATTTGTCTCCCCAATTAAATATGTCCACACTTAGCCCTAGTAAAAAAGACTAGACTAAGCGTGAGGGACTGTTGAAATAATTAAATATTAAACCACACTTGTCGACAGTGATGTTACGAAATCTCACACTTAGTTTGAACACCATTTGAAACCTAGATAGATAAGAGTCACTTTTGACTTCTCAGAGCTCTAATGCAAGAAGCGCTTGAACTTGGTGGGAAACGATTACAAGAATGAGGATGAGGTAGTTGTGTCAAAGTCTTCGATCTATCATTCCAGGCTGAACTGAGGGAATTACAATTGGACATGGCCACGGATAATCTGTGGAGCCGCCGCATTTCGGTTTGACTCTTTTCGCCCACCAATCCCACTCGTTTTGGCGAATTTTTCAAAGTAGATACGTCACAACACAATAGACACCATTTTTTATTGAAATGGTTGAAAGACTCTGAGCCGATAACCTTGACCAGCCTGATTAATCAAAAGTTGTGTTTTGAACTTGGAAGAGGTTGGACTTTTATAATTCCCATTTATGCACTCGACTCAGATTCTGGAAATTACTCCACAATCGACTGTAATCTCAGTAAACTCCGTGAAACAGTGGCCAAAGGGCATAACATGAAGGGAGTCTGTAGACAGACTTGGGACCACTCCAGCCAGAGACTCCAGCTGAGATCAATCCTCTCGTGGCTCTGATGGGTCCAGTGATAGATGGCATTTAGGGAAACCCACCAGAGCCGATAATCATGCTCTGGTCACGCGGACATGATTTGTCCAAAAGATTGTCATGGTTTTTATTGATACACTTATGTTATAAACTCGTTATGATTGGCATTTGTAAGGGCCCTCGCAAGTGAAGGTTCATCCCAATTCTGAATCTGCTATTTCTTTTGAATACTAGTGTTGCTTGTTTTTTGGCCTGAAGAATAGAGCCAGATGAAGAATTGGCTCGGCCGCAAATACAGTTCTGCTCATACAATTGGGAAATTCTTAATCTACACAAACTCAAAAAGACAGTTATTCAAGCGTAGCTAGGATCAGATACTTTCTCTGTCTTAGGCGCATGCTATATGCTGTGAAAGTTATCAAGAAGCGGAAGACTGATGGGCACAGACCAGTGCTGATTAATTCTTGTATTTCTTTGATACCGCTCCATTGCCTGGTTGACTGTCACTGACGCCATTATGAGGTAGACACCCCAAGGGAGCTTGCGTTCTGTGAACCTGATGGTCAGGTAAGAGAACAATTGAGTTTCGTTGTACTCATGCCAGAAACATCTGGAACAGAAGCTTTTTTTCAGATTAACTTTAATATGCATTTCAAGGAAGCAAAAGAAGAATCAGACACCATGAAGTCCTTAATGTTCTGGCATATGAGAACACTAAAGACAACTTGGTCGGGAAACTGATTTAATTTGCCTTTGCTTGTCCCTACATTAGATAAAAAAATATGTAAACCAGATGAAAATGAAATGAAGTTGTTCGTAGCTGTCGAATTATAAAGTTCATTATGATATGGCTAGTATAAGTACCTAGAGGGGGCTGAATAAGTCTAAAGAGTAATTTCTCATGATAATTGCACAATATTAGACAGTTGATAGAATTGAGACAAGTTTCTCTTGTCAATAACCAAACAACAATCAAAATAAGACTGAGAGTAGAGAAGAGAAAATTGACCGCAAGGTTTATAGTGGCTCGGCTTATTTCAAGCCTACGTCCACTCTTCTACACTAACAGCCCACTGGCTGGATTCCACTATGAACAAAGAGATGTTACAGCACTGTTCTCCCTTGATTTCACGGTGTAGAAGATCTAACACACTCCCTCAAGGTATCACTAAGTATAGACTCTCTTTTGTGAATACAGTTTTGCCAATATGAATCGACTAATAATCAAGGAGTTTCAGACTTTGGAATTTCTCTATCGTGCATCTTCTAGAACAACTGGAACGTCTTCCTTTTATACTCTTTTATGCCATCATACCCGTTGGCACTTACGAAAAGAATTCTTCCAATCTTCCCGTTGGACAGAATCAATTAAGAAAATCATTCGAGCTATTGAAGGAACATGTCGATAGCCCATCAATCATGTTCGCCCATACAATCAGGATCTTGGTTTCCAAGAATAGAACCTTCCAAGAGTATTTCGTCAATCATCGGATCTTCAAACGATCTTGATTTCGAATAAAAGAATCCGTTATATCATATCTAGGCAAGAGATCTTCTCCAGTGGATAAGACCAAATCCTCAACCAAACACTTTAGCTGTAGATCGTCTTCGTCGCTGGATTAGAAACTGTCAATGAGAATAGTCTTGAGTCTTGAGTCT
Source organism: Eucalyptus dawsonii (assembly GCA_016097615.1). Classification (NCBI taxonomy): domain Eukaryota; kingdom Viridiplantae; phylum Streptophyta; class Magnoliopsida; order Myrtales; family Myrtaceae; genus Eucalyptus; species Eucalyptus dawsonii. The sequence continues at coordinate 23,395,894 of CM027881.1, read as the reverse complement.
TGAGTCTGGTGATCTGAAGGTCTTCAGACTCTAAATAAAAGGGTCTGCAATGCTCCAGACTAAACTGATAGAAAGTTTTGTCAGCTTCAAAATATTCTTGAAAGATTTCTCCAACAATCCCCCCCTTTTTGATGGTGACAAAACTTTCATGTAGATTTGAACAACTTTGACTCGCAAAACATTACTCAAGCAATATGGATATCTCATAAAGATTAACAACTCAACTAGACTCGCATCCACAGAAAATAGGTTAGTCTTTCATGAGTAAAGCCATACAATAACACTTGATATAAATGCAACAGTCAATTTCAAATCCACACCCAAGTCATACTCAAAACAAATATCCAAACAAACTAAAAAAAATTTTAAAGTCAAAGTTCAAAGATTGCAATTCTCCCCCTTTTTGTCATCATTAAAAAAAGGTGAGAAAAAAGTCAAGTCTGCTTAGGAACGCGCACAAGCTGGAAATCTCCCATTGACTGTACGATGCCTTCCAGTTTCTTCAAGTCTTCCCGTAGATGTGTCTTCTCTTCCCCTTTAGCATTTGCTTGAATTTGAAGAGCGAGGTCTTGCATTTGATCCGACAGGATAACAGAAGACGCTTGTCCAACATTCTTCAGGACTTGAAGTTCACATTCCAAAGCATATATTTGACCCTACATTTCCAGAAGAAGATCAAGGATGTGACGAAAATCTACTATAGTGTCCGTCTACGTGCTGGCATTTGCTCTATCGGATGGAGTAAAGGCAGACAATGGAACTTCGGTGTAATCGCGCAGATTTGGCGTTGAGGTATCATGTCCTTCCTTAGGCATTTGAGAAGCTTGAAGATCTTCTGGATTTGCTAGTGAGTGACTCACACCTTCACTGTTGACAGAATATGGTGTAGTCCTTCCTTGCTCGCCATCTCCCCCTGTTTCTAAGGCCTCAATTGGGGAAGAGTGATGGTCATGCTCGTCAACGTCTTGATTGCCTTTCTCTCCGGCTTCATCTGCAGAATTTTCTTTGACCGCTTCTTCTTCTTCTTCAACTTCCTTCTCCTCTTCTTCTTTTTCTTTCTCTTCTTTCTCCTCTGCTTCTCTGTTCTCTTCCTTTTCCTCTTATTCTCTCTATTCTTTGTCCTCTGCTTCTTTTCCTTTTTCCTGTCGTTCCGTTGATTCGGATATAGAACGACTGAGCCTTTTCAATGCCAAGGCAGAGATAGAGAGTTCATCCTCTTCATCTTCACCCTCTAAGATAAGAGTTCTTTTCTTTTTGGATGGAGCACCCATGGGCTCCTTCCCTTTCCTTTTTGATGCAGAAGATACTGGATGAGATTTGATTGAAGTTTTCACTTTGAACTTCTCCATTGCCTTATCAAGCTCTTTCAGACGCATTTTTGTCAGCATTTTCAAACCCACTACCATTTTGTCGCATGGTCGAATACAAAGAGTTTGTGGATGTTCAATATTCAAGTGTCTGAAGATCTTAGTCACAAGACCTGAGTAAGGCAACTGGCACTTGTCCTTCACCATCGCTCTGTACATGTGGAAGAGAATGGTGTGAGGGAGGGAGAACTTTCTCCCTGAATTGATCGCGTACATCAATTTCGCCTCAGAGTTAGATACGTTAGTCTTGGATGTTGATTTTGGCCTGAGACAGTTGATCACAATTTTGTGAAGTATGATGTTGATGGCACGCATTCTTGCGTAGGTAATTCTCCCTTCTGCATTCCTGTCTTTAACGAGCTCCAATGAGGTACGAGCAATCGAAACCTTGACCGGTTGATATCGTCCTCTTTCAACCCCAATTATATTTGCCAGCATGTCCACATCTACCACATAGTCTTGGTCTCGAACACTGAAAGATATTCTATTCGTATCTAAAAAGCTGAGATTTGAATAAAAATATGTTGTCAATTGTGCATGGCCGTTTGTGGTGTCAGAGCAAAATTGCTCAAGTTGAAGCAGATTGAACTTTTCCCTCAAATTCACATTGATGGCATCCAGAAAGTCAAAATCAACGCTCCTGGGGTTTATCACCCCACGTTTCAATAATTTGAAGAACAAATCCTCCTATTCCTTCGATTTGAACAACTCCGTTCTTTTTCCCTTAACCTTCGCAGCAACACCCATCCTAGGTTGGAATTCACTAAACAGTTTATCATCATCGTTCCTGTCAGTGGGATTCAATCCTCCTACACAAGGGTCACTTGGAATGTTTGCAAGTGCTTCCTCAGCCTTTCCTTTGGGAGCAATTCCCAAATCCTCCATTCGTCGCAAAAAGTCATACTAATTTCTATAACCCTTATCTTTAAGGAAATCATCTACATAATTCAGCAGAGTATCAATGCTCTTCAAAGCACGATAGAGCTTGTAAATAAAAGAGGGTTTTTGAACTCTTACAGGGTCTACTTCCTCGATTATTTCTTCCTCCGGTTGTTGACCCACACCCTGTGGGGTAGATGGTGGAGAGTGACGTGGTTGAGAGTGAATCGGGCTCTGTTGCTGTCGCGGTAACTCTTCCTCCTTGATGAGATCGAAATGGGTAGGACCCTCCCTCATTCTCTGTGATCCCCTGCTCGCGATTCTTGAAGACTTTCTCGAAGAAGACATCGTTCCTTATCGTTGAAAGATTCATTGACTCACTTTCCCAAAAAAAGATGACAACTTTCTCAAAGATGAACACGAAGTCGAGACAGGATTGGGAGAAGAATGTTTTTTAGGGTTTTGGAGTTAAGCGAAGAAAACAACTGACCGTATATATATATATAACCCAATTTAAAAGGAAAAAAAAAACCAATTGACATAAAGGAAAGTGAACAATCGTCCCTTTTTAAAAACGATAACAGTCCTTTTTAAAGAAAACTGCCATTTTAAATAGAAGTTATCCTTTTTGAAAAGGCAAAATTCCATCTTTTAAATATAATATAAATCAATTAAAACTGAATGAATGATCGTACTTTTTTGAGATTGAATATTGAAACAACTTACAGCCTATAGCCATGAGCGTCTGAGTCTCAGAGTCTGAGAGTCTCTAGACTTTTAACTTCCTCAAGCTTCAAAATGTTGAGTCTGGAGCAGATAATATCGAATTGATTCTTCTCCAAAGGCTTTGTGAATATATCCGCTAGTTGGCTCTTTGAATCAACAAATTGAATTGAGATTTCTCCATTTTGAACATGATCTCTAATGAAGTGATGTCGAATCTCTATATGCTTTGCTCTTGAGTGAAGGATTGGATTTTTAGTGAGATTGATTGCGCTGGTGTTGTCATATCTAATCTCAGTACATGAGTCTTCAATTCCAAAGTCTTGTAGCTATTGTTTTATCCATAGAATTTGTGAACAACAACTTCCAAAAACTACATACTCTACTTCTGTTGTAGAGAGAACCACGGTATTTTGTTTCCTTGAAAACCAAGACACTGTCTTGCTTCCAAGCAACTAGTAAATTCCCGAGGTGCTCTTTCTATTAACTCTGCAACCGGCTAGATCTGCGTCTGAATATCCAAGAAGATTAAAGTCTCCCTTTTTAAGATTCCAAAGACCGATGCTTGAAGATGAAGCAATGTATTTAATAATACGTTTAAGAGACCGAGATGAGATTCTCTAGGATCTGATTGAAACCTAGCACGTATGCAAACACTTAACAAAATGTCAAGTCTAGAGGCAGTAAAATAAAAAAGTGAACCGATGATACTCCTATACAGCTTTTGATCAACTTTCTTCCCTTCTTCATCTTTGTCTATCTTTAAAGAACTTGATATCGGTATGTCGGTCTTTTTGCACTTTTCCAGTCCAAACTTTTTGACAAGATTATTAGCATATTTTTCTTGATGAATAAAAGTTCATTCCTTCAATTGTTTTACTTGGAGTCCAAGAAAGAAAGTTAACTCTCCCATCATACTAATTTCAAACTCATCCTGCATAGACTTAGAGAATTTTTTGCACAGACTTTCATTAAAGGATCCAAAAATAATATCATCCACATATATTTGAACAAGTAAAAAGCTTTTGTTTTTCTTTTTGATAAATAGAGTAGTATCTACTTTACCTTTAACAAAACCATTATGTATTAAGAACTTACTTAGTCCGTCGTACCAAGCTCGAGGTGCTTGCTTTAAACCATACAAGGCCTTTTTCAAATCAAGACCGAGTCCGCTTCTTTGGGTCTTCAAACCCTGGTGGTTGTTCCACATAAACTTCCTCATGGATAAATCCATTTAGGAAGGCACTTTTGACGTCCATTTGGAATAACCTGAAATTTTTATAACAAGCAAACACAAGTAATAAACGAATAGCATATAACCTTGATACCGGTGCGTAAGTCTCATCATAATCTATTCCTTCTTCTTGCGTATAACCCTTGGCCACGAGTCTTGCTTTGTTTTTTACAACTTTTCCTTTCTCATTCATCTTGTTCCTAAACACCCATTTAGCTCCAATAACACTTTTACCTTTTGGTTTAAATGTCAATTCCCAGACATCATTAATGTTGAACTGTTTGAGTTCTTCTTGCGTAGCTTCAATCTAGTTTTCATCAGATAAAGCTTCTTCTATGCTTTTTGGTTCAATTTCAGAAATGAGAGCCACAGCACTAGACTCTTCGCGCCTTCTAGATCTTGTGCGAATTCCTTCATTAATGTTGCCAATAATAAGATCTTTGGGATGACTGGACTTATGCTTCCAGTTACTGATTGATTCGTCAGGTTGATGATCTCTTTCTTTACTAGAATATTCACGAACAGCTTGATGCTGGTCTTCCAGAGTCTGAGATGCTTCTTGAGTTGTAAGCTTTGGAGAGTCTGAAGCAGGTTCAGATTCTTCATGATGAGTTTGACTGGATTCATTTTGCTTAGAATCTTAAAATTTGACATTCATTGATTCCTCCACAGATTGACTCTTCTTGTTGTAGATTCTGTAGGCTTTGCTTGATGTAGAATATCCAAGGAAGATGCCTTCATCTGATCTTTCTTCAAATTTACCAACTCGATCTTTTGCATTTTTCAGTATAAAGCATTTGCAACCGAACACATGAAAGTATGAAACAATAGGCTTTTTACCTTTGAATAACTCATAAGGGGTTTTCTCTAGAATAGGTCTTAAAAAGACTCTATTGATGATATAGCACGCTGTTGAAATAGCTTCAGCCCAAAATCGTAAAGAAATCTTACTTTCAATTAAAAGAGTTCTAGTCATTTCTTGAAGAGATCTATTCTTTCTTTCCACAACTCCATTTTGCTGAGGAGTATATGGAGAGGAGAACACATGCTTAAAGCCAGATTTATCACAAAATTTTGTAAAATCTTGATTTTTAAATTCACCTCCATGATCTGTTCTTATACTTGAGATAACACATCTTTTTTTTTCATTTTGAACTTTTTTAGCAATTTTTTTCAAAATATGAGAAGGTTTCGGACTTACTTGCAAGGAAATATACCCAAGTAAATCAGGAGTAACCGTCCACAATTACTAGGCAATATTTCTTACCTCAAATGCTCTAGGTTCTAGTTGGTCCGAAGAGATCCATATGCAGCAGCTGCAGTACATGATTAGTAGATATATGATTTATTGGCTTAAATGAATTTCTTACCTGCTTTCACAGTATACATGGAGTGCATAGATCAGACTTTTGGTATGATAAATTTGGTAGACCACGAACAAGCTGCTTTGTTGAGATTTTGGCTAATTGCTTCATATTGATGTGACCAAGCTTTCTGTGCCATAAGTTTGCTTCGTCTTGAATTGAGATTAAGCATTGCGATTCATCCGGTTTCACATCCAAGAGATAGATATTTCCATGCCTTCGACCCATGAAAGACTGAGTAGAATCTTTACTGGTTCCAGAACATATTCCTTCTTGAAGAAGATCTTAAAACCAGTATCACACAGTTGGTTGATGCTGAGAAGATTGTAATTGAGTCCTTTCACTAGGGAAACATTACTTATTGTGAGATTTCCAATTTTCACAGTTCCAAATCCCACAATTCTTCCTTTGTTGTTTCCTCCAAATGAAACTTTTCCACCATTTACTTGAACGATCTTTATAAAGCAATTTAAGTCTCCTGTCATATGTCTTGAGTATCCACTGTCCAGATACCACTTTACCTTTTTCTTGATGGAGACCTGCATTTAAAAGAGAGTTTCAAGCTTTCTTTGGTACCCATATTTTCTTGGCTCCATTGGTGTTAGTAAGATAATCAATATTACCCCATGTTTTCTTAACAGGTTTCCAAACCATAGGACATTATTCTTCAAAGTGATTTGGGCTATTGCACTTTGAACACCTGAGGGCATTTTGACCTAAAGTAAAAGAAAGAATTAAGCAAAGACCCTCAAGAGAGGTTTACAAAAATCATTTACCTAGACTAGACTTATTGAAGTAAGGTCTTTGAGCTGAAAGAATTATTTCAAGTTTCTCGACCCTATTGAAAATTTCTTTGATATATTTGATAAGTCAGTTTTTAAAAGAGCATTTTCTTTCAAAAGACTATCTTCATTTTCTTTAAGAGTGGAAACATTCATGTCTAAACATTTAACTTTCTTTTAAAACGTTTTCCTGTTGTTTTAGAGCAAAGTTTTCCTTTTTAAGTTCGGAAATCCTTTTGAGAGAAGTCTTAAGACTAAAACACAACTCATCAATATACTTAGAAACCTTGACAGGAATTTTAAAATTACTTACCTCAAATTCACTATCTGAGTCTGATCCAGAGTTTGAGTCTAAGTCTGATTGCGCCATCAGCATAAGTTGGCATATTCATCATCACTTTCTTCACACTCTGTATCACTCCAGGTTTCGGCTTTGAGAGCCTTTCGAGACTTTTCAGCTTTTCCTTTCTTTTTCTTCAAAAGAGGACAGTTGGGTCTGATGTGTCCCTTTTTTCTTACATTCAAAGCAAACTACATCTTTGTTTGATTCATCATCATCAACAGACTTGATCCGTTGTCTTTGAAAACTTTGTTTCTTTGAGTTGAACCTTCTTCCTTTTCTATTTAGTTTTCTAAATCTTCTTACCATGAGAGCAAGCTCCTCATCGTCCATATCATCTTCAGAATCTATAACATTAGAATCATCAATTGATTATAATGCAATGGATTTCTTACCTTTTGGATTTTTGTCTTCATTAATTCGTTCCATTTCATAAGACTGAAGAGTTCTAACCAGCTCGTCGATAGATATGGCATGATTCTTTGCGTCTCTCTTATTGAAGTCTTTATGTGATTCTAATCCTTGGAGAGTCCACGCAGTAGCTTGTTTACCTTCATGGGATCATAAATTTGTTGCCCTTGATTTTTAAGACCATTTACAATTTCTGTAAAACGGCTAAACATGTCAGTTATAGATTCTCCAGGTTTCATTTTGAAGGCTTCATATTGACCAAGAAGGATGTTGATTCTAGTCTCTTTCACTCGATCAGTTCCTTCATAGGTGATATGTAACCTATCCCAGACTTCTTTTGCTGTAACACAAGAAGATATTCTGTTATATTCAGTAGGTGACAAGGCACAATATAAAAAAAATAAATAGCTTTTACATCAAGAGTTTGTCTCTTGATTATCTCTTCCTGAGTCATTCTGCTGGTCTCAATGGTTTCTTTCCCTCTTTCTGAGATAGATGCAACTTTAGGAGTGATTCATTTTTCTACAACATCCCATTCCAGAGACTCATTTGATCGAAGAAATGCTTTCATTTTGTTTTTCCAGATGTTGTAGTCATTTCCATCAAAGTAAGGAGGTCTGGTATTGTTTTGACCTTCCATCAGCCCTGAAGCTAGCATACTAGCCATAGATCTTTTACTCTGAAGTAAAACACTTCAAATAAAGTGAGTACACAAGCTCTGATACCAATTGATATTGCTAGTATAAGTACCTAGAGGGGGCTGAATAGGTCTAAAGAGTAATTTCTCACGATAATTGCACAATACTAGACAATTGATAGAATTTAGACAAGTTTCTCTCGTCAATAACCAAACAACAATCAAAATAAGACTGAGAGTAGAGAAGAGAAAATTAACCGCAAGGTTTATAGTGGTTCGGCTTATTTCAAGCCTACGTCCACTCTTCTGCACTGACAGCCCACTAGCTGGATTCCACTATGAACAAAGAGATGTTACAACACTGTTCTCCCTTGATTTCACGGTGTAGAAGATCTACCACACTCCCTCAAAGTATCACTAAGTATAGACTCTCTTTTGTGAATACAGTTTTGCCCAATATGAATCGACTAATAATCAAGGAGTTTTAGACTCTGAAATTTCTCTATCGTGCATTTTTTAGAACAGCAGGAACGTCTTCCTTTTATACTCCTTTATGCCATCATACCCGTTGGCACTTACGAAAGGAATTCTTCCAATCTTCCCGTTGGACAAAATCTATTAAGAAGATCATTCGAGCTATTAAAGGAACAATGTCGATAGCCCATCAATCATGTTCGCCCATATAATCAAGATCTTGGTTTCCAAGAATAGAACCTTCCAAGAGTATTTCATCAATCATCGGATCTTCAAATGATCTTGATTTCGAATAAAAGAATCCGTTATATCATATCCAGCCAAGAGATCTTCTCCAGTGGATAAGACCAAATCCTCAACCAAACACTTTAGCTCCAGATCGTCTTCGTCGCTGGATTAGAAACTGTCAATGAGAATAGTCTTGAGTCTTGAGTCTGGTGATCTGAAGGTCTTCAGACTCTAAATAGTAGGGTCTGCAATGCTCCAGACTACTGATAGAAACGTTTTGTCAGCTTCAAAATATTCTGGAAAGATTTCTCTAACATATTACATGAAGAAAGTGTTTGCTATGGTCAGACACTACAACACTTGTGACAACAGAGGTTTCCTCTCTTACATTAGAAAACATAAAACTAGATGGCCAACTGTGGAAATCTTCCCCTTCCTGGAATGGAACTTGGGAGAACAGTAGATGCTCTTTAGAAAGTTCTCTCTTATCGAGCCATCCACCTAAGTGTCCTTCAGGAACTCAGAGATTCACCTATAACTAACAGATACAAAAAATTAAAAAGAAAAAGATGAAGGCAGTTTGTCAGACAGTCGTGTAACCATCCCAGGCGCATAACTCCGACTGAGAACACGATCCTCCTACAGCTCTAATGGATCCAAGCAGGACCCATCAAAACCGTTAATCACGCTCTGATCACACGGCCATGGTTCATCCACCAGACTATGGCTCGTCTTCTTAGGTCTCAAGGACACAGAGGGCTGGACCTACAGAACAGATCCTATTCAACAAATCCTATTCAAGTAAGGTCGTGACCCCCACTTGGATTATTCTTGGATTATTCTTGTGGGACTTTAGGAGGTCGCATGCATGAAGTGCACTCAACCCACAACCTCTCTCCCCTGGTTTCCTCTCCTTTTTTCCCCTCTATTTTCCTTTTGAATGTAAAAGTAAATGATGTGCGGGCCCCACTATGTAATATTGTCCACTTTGGACACTGAATCTTCACGACTTTAAAACGCCTCCACAGATTAAAGGGGCTCAAGCCATTATAAATTGGCTCAGGACTCCTCTCTAAGCAATGTGGGACAAGAGAGAGAGGGACCCCTTCCTTGCGCACGTCCGAGGAGCAAGGCGCGGACGCACTGCCATCCCTCCTCCCCATGCACCACCACTCAGGCCATTACATTCTCCCCCCTTGGGAGCACAGGGCTCTTGCTGTGGCCCCACACACGGTCAGGAGTCAACTCTGATACTATTTGTAACGATCTAGGACAAGAGAGAGAGGGACCCTTCCTTGCGCACGTCTGGGGACTGAGGCGCAAACGTACCACCATCCCTCCTTTCCACGCACTGCCGGTCAGGCCATCACACGAAGAGTCTTGTCATTTTTAGTAGAGGAGAGATGCATTAAATGGCTAATAGTCAATGGCTGTCGATTGGGTTCGGCATAATCCAACACAGTTTTCAAGCCCACTTGAGAGAGAGAGAGAGAGAGAGAGGATATGAATTATTAATTTCATGAGACTCTCTACGCTTATCTTCTCTTTTCAAATCAACCTTTTTACTAGGTGGCCAAGGAAGATTGTCAGAGGAGACATGTCACTTCCTCCCTCCCTTCCTCCTTTTTTTCTTTCCCTCTTTTTTTACTATTTCATTTTGATTTTAACTTTACTTTTCAAAGTATCAATAAGAGATGAAAATTATGAGCCAAATATAAAGTTACTTGTAGATATTTTAGTGCTCAAAAGTTCATATTTGGAAGCGAATGTCATCATGAACAAGTACTATTGACAAAGATATTGGCCAATTGAATGGGTGAAATCAAATTAGTATCTATCCATATTAAATTAAAAGTTGAATAGTTCCATAATTTCTTATTTTGTCAGACAAACCTCAAAATTTGAAATTAAAACTACTCTTAATATATATTTATATGAAATCCTCAACTCTAAGCCTTACATAAGTCAGCTTTTGGCAAAAACAACGGAGACGGGACTTTTCTTTGTGGGTGAAAAATGAAAGAAGAGCTGGAGAAAGAGAGAGATGGCTGTCACAAGTATGTCTTGGCTTGGGTTTTATACTTCCTTACTTTTCCATATATAATCATTAGTTTATGCCAATTTATTAAGCAAAAGAGTCGCACAAGATAAACAACGTGGTTTGTAGTGTACTACATTATATACCTATGTGATGCCATGTGTACATCACAGCTAACGCATTACTAAAGTCTTTTCATTTTTTAAGCATGCATAAACGTGTACGGTTTAAAAAACACTCAGAGATGTAAATTGGACAATCTCATTCCATTTCTCATTTATATATGTTTTAGGTGATAAGGTTGAGGTACACGGACAATCTCAGCTGTTGGTGGGATCGGCGGCGGAAGGTTGAGGCAGGCCCGGAACGGCGGCGGCCGAGAGCAGCAGCAACGTGCGTCGCAGATCTCGCGGCGGAAGGTGAGCGGCGCCCTGGAACGGTGGTGGCAGAGCGGCCCGACTCGGGCTCGGGTCGTCACGAGGAGTCGAGCGGCGATTGCTGTGCAGGCGCGGTGGGCTTCGGCTACGGGGACGCCGAGGCGGAGGCGCAGCCGCGAGATCTACTGCCGAGGGGTGCTGGCGTTGGCGCGGTGGAGCAGGTAGGCTAAGGTGTAGGCAGGGACCGACGGTGGGCGCGGCGGGCTACTGGTCGGCGCTTGGGTCGTCGTGGGTCGGCGCGACGATGGCTGGTGGAGACGGCGGTGCGAGCGCAGCACGGGTGAAGAGGAGCCGGCGATCGGGGCAGCGAATGTGGGGCAGTAAATTTGGGGAAGACGATGAACAGTGAATGTCCAATCACTTCCTCCCTCTGCTGCTTCTGCGTTTACGTTTCCCTTTTCACTTTCCTTCACCTTTTTTGTTCTTTTTTTTTTCACCCAAAAAGAAGCCCCCTTCCCTCGACTTCCGTACACTCCTTATATGAGGGAAGTAATAAGGATTTTAATTTCTTCTTCGAATCTACATCATCCGCAATATTTCTTCATCAATTTATCACATCGATAAAAATTCAAGATTATGATAAAAATTTCCTCTAAATCCAAATCTTACAAAGATAAATCGTAATTTTTTTTTCGCACATCTACCCTATCCAAAAAATTTATATCTCGAAAAAATTTCAAATTTTCCATTTTCCATGGAATAAATTTTATCATTAAAAAAAAGATTTTGTGAATTTGCTCACTTCGTGAGCTTAGTCTGGCCTTGTAAATTTAAAGCTTTATAACCACTAATTCGAATCCATATGCCACCAGTTCAATGCACAAAATGTAAATTAAAAACAAATACACCTAAACTTATATGCTATGTAATTAATATTTTTTCAGAGATAAAGTTAACCCCTAATTTTTTATGCAATAAATAAATGACCGAATCACCAAAATTTAGGTGTCAACACATATACTTCAATGGACTCGACAAGGAAATTCAGGATTCGCCAAGCCCGAATGCGCATGTCCAGACAAGCGTCTTGGTTATAATAGTTTGCAAAAACCTTATGAACACATAGGTTATCTTTACCAATTAATCGAGCAGTCTGTTATCAGTAACAAGTATCAAAGACCACAAATCTTCATGAAAGATGTGAAATATGCATACATCAAAATATGCAGACAATGACAGCGACTTTAATTGGGTCACTCTACACTGAACTTATAAGCGTTCCCTTCAACCATCCTCTGACCACTCGCGACATATCGTGGCATCTCCATGGCGACCTCTCTGTTCACGCTATAGCTAACTTAAATCAACTTCAGCATCTCTTCTTCCACGTACTTCCCTTGCAAAGAGCGCTCAATTAACACATCCAGATTCCTTTCATCAAAACCACTTTTCACCCATTCGAACACATTACAGTCATTGGCAAGTCGAGCCAGATCCGAAATGCTCCTTCCCGTTATCACTTCAAGAAGCATGACCCCATATGCATATACATCAGTCTTTGTCGAACATATCCCAGTGATGAAGTACTTGGGATCCACATGCCCATGTGTTCCAGCCACATTACTTTCGACGCAAATTTTTTCGTAGTCCATCAACACTGCCAGTCCAAAATCTGAGAGAGCCACTCGGTATTTCTCATCCAACAGAACATTCGAAGCTTTAATATCTCAATGGATGATCTTGGGATGAAGTCTTCATGCAAGTAAGCAAGCGCCTTGGCAACTCCGGTCGCAACCCTCATCCTTACTGACCATTCTAGGGAGGTCCCTAGGTCTCAAGGAGGTACGAGTCTATATAACAGAACGTATTCTAGAAAGGTTGTGGCCTCCCCCCATCACTCCCCTCCTTAGATACCGATTATTCTTCCAGCGTCCTCTCGATGTTGGGACTTTAGGAGGTCGCGCGCATTAAGTGCACTCAACCCACAACCTCCCTCCCCTGATTTCTTCTCCTCTTTTTTTTCCCTCTGTTTATCTGTTTGTCGTCTCGCAGCTTAGCTTGGGGTGCTTGTTAGTGTTTTCGTTTGCAGGTTCTTTGCGTTCAACAGAGAATGCAACTTCTCCTGAATGTAAAAGTGAACGATGCTTTGCTGTTGCAGACCCATAGTGTTGTCTTTTTTTAGTAGAGGAGAGATGCATTAAATGGCTGATAGTCAATGGCTGCCGATTGGGCTCGGTATAACCCAACACCGTTTTCAAGCCCACTTTAGAGGGAGGGAGGGAGGGAGGATACAAATAATTATTTTTATGAGACTCCACTTTTATCTTCTCATTTTCAAATCAATCTTTCTGCTAGGTGTCAAAGGAGGATTGTAGGAGGAGATATGTCACTTCCTCCCTCCCTTCCTCCTCCTTTTTTTTTCCCTTTTTTTTTCGCTATTCCATATCTATTTTAACTTTACTTTTCAAAGTATCAATAAGGGACAAAAATTATGAGCCAAATATAAAGTTATTTATAGGTATTCTAGTGATCAAAAGTTTGTATTTGCAAGCGTTTGTATTCATTCAGAACAAGTACCATTGAACAAAGATATTGACCAATTTAATCGGTTAAAAATAAATTAGTATTTGTCCATATTAAATTACAAGTTGAATAGTTCTATAATTCCTTATTTTGTCGGACATACCTCAAAATTTGAAATTGAAAAATATTCTTAATATATCTTTATATGAAATCCTCAACTCCAAGCCTTACATAAGTCAGCTTTGGCAAAAACAATGGAGGCGGGACTTTTCTTTGTGGGTGAGAAATGAAAGAAGAAGAGCTGAAGAAAGAAAGATGGTTGTCCCAAGTATCTCTTAGCTTGGGTTTTACAGTTCCTCGTTTTTCCATATATAATCATTAGATTGTGCTACTTTATAAAGCAAAAGAGTTGCAGAAGATAAACAACGTGATTTGTGGTGTACTATATAATATACTTATGTAACGCTCCCGGTACATCATGGCTAATGTATTTATTAAAGTCTTTTCACTTTTTAAGCATGCAAAAGCATGTACAGTTAAAGAATATCGATGACATATAAAAATTCAAAGGAACACACATGGATATGCAAACCCGACAGTCTCATTTCATTTCTTATTTATATATGTTTTAGGTAATGGGATCGGGTACACTAGGGGACAAAGTTCTAGCAGCTGTACCATCTCGACTTGGATACTATGTATGTACTGTGTCATCTGTCTCCCACCCACAATATGTCCCAAATCTTAGCCAGTCTTCCCAAAATGCTACTAATTTGAGAAATAATGATCAACCATAAGTGAGCAAACTACTAACTAGTCTATACCACATAAGTTAGTAATGGCACATGCGAGGAAGTTTAAATATACAAGACGAGATCATTACAATATCAACTTGCCTGAGAACCTTTCTCAAAAACAAAATAGCAAATATAAAACATTTCCTCTGAAAACAGTAATCCAATAAAACTTGAATGAAATCTGAAAAATGCCAAATCTTTATTATGAATTAGCTGCCACCATCTTTTGAAGAACCTTGTTACCTCTCGGGCATCTCGCACCCATCAAGCATCGCGAGGACATTTTGGGGAATTGTGTTACACCCTCATGCATCCAAAGGAACCCAATTACCCCACTAGGCATGCCTACTACAACTCAGGGCATCGTAGTCATTGGGATTGATGGTATTCCCAAATCGCACACTCATCCCATGGTGCAGCAATTCAATCATTCAATTTAACATGCCATCCACCATGCTAATGCACAAGAATCAAATCAGTTTCAAAATTCTCTGTCTATTTGTAAATAAGAGAAATGGTACAAAACAGTTAGTTAGCCTTGCCAGTTGAATAAGATAGGTTATAAAAGGAGTTTATTCAAAATCCCAAAATTGATAGTAAGAGGGGCAAGTCACTAGAGATCGCCAAGTAAATCAATTTCAAAAATTACAAAAATTTTAACACTGTGGATGAGACTCCAAGGAATGTTTTTCCTGAATAACTCAAAACCTGGTTCAGCTTGTACGGGTCCCAATAATTTTATATATTTTGTCAAGGCAAGGTAGATTTCCATGATAAAACATTTGAAATTGTGCATTTCAAAAGCTTAAATGAATTCCAAAAATCATGAGAAAATTACACGTTAAATTTAAGATGTGGTCTAAAAATTTCATGATAATATTTGTCCAAATATTTTGTTCAAAACTCTATGGAAAATAAAAACCGAGTAAAAGTCAATAAAAATCCGAGAAAATAGTTTCAAACCTGCTTCAGTTTTTCAAACATATTTTGAACATATGAAGTCCGAAAAATCTGATATTAAAGTATGTTATAGAACAAAGTAACATATTGTGAAGAAAGCCTCACAAAATTCATACAACAAGAACCAATATAAAATTGGCAAAAGTATGATCTACTGAACCAAAAATAGCCGTATCCTTGGATTCGATCACGACATGTGCTATTTAAGCCCAAACCAGCACAAATCCCAATATCCAATATTTCAACAACACAATAGTGAACTCAATAAACCATAATTTCAACAATACTTGCAATGTACATTTTCCGAAATCGTTGACTAACACGACTATGAACGAAATCAACCAAGACGACTAAAATCTGATGAAATTGACCTTGACGCGCAGCAATCAACCTACATAACATAAACGGGAAGACAATTTACTTGCCTCAAGTCCGTAGAAATGTCTTGCGTTAGTTAGGAAGGTTGCGAGAACCTGAGTTACGATCGGTCCTCCTTCGGTTTGAGACAAACCGAGAAACATGAACAGGAACAGCGCTGGTTGGCTGGTCTGGTTGAACAAGGGCGCATCGTCGGCGAAGGTGGCGGCGAGTTGTGGTGTCGCGCGACCGAGGGACTGAACGAAAAGGGCGGGATGTGAGCGTGTCTGGGCGATGCTGAAGGATGAATGAAGAAACATGGGCTGGCTGGATTTAAATTTTTGGTTCTTCTCTCTTTCCACCGTCTTTGCATGGTCTTGGTCAACATTTTCAACTCGTGGCAGCCCCAAGGAGAAGCCGGTTGGGTGAGGTTACGTGGGCTTGGGGCTAAAGACTCGGCAGAAATTTTGGTGCCTCGTCTTGCCATAGTTGGCAACAGCCATTGACCAAACTCTAGAGAAAAGGGAAGCGCGTGTTTCTCGACTAGTGCATGACAGCTGTGCTCGCTTCCAGGACAAAGGCGTCATCTCGGTCCTGATAGCTCCTCTGGATCAAGATGAGATGCAGAGTCGGCGAGGGTGCGTCCTGATAGCTCCTCTGGAACAAGATGAGATGCAGAGTCGGCGAGGGAGCTGCCAGATTCATCTAGCTGAAAAGCAAGTACCATCTCCTCTTTTTCACTCTCCCATCTGTCATTTAAGCTGCTTCCTTTGAGAATTTGGACTGCCTCCGACATTGTGGGTCGTTTGGTTGGTGACTGTTGGACGCACAAGAGAGCCAGTTTGACGAATTTCTCAGCCTCATTCTCATCGTAGTCTCCCCTCAAGTTCGGATCGACCAGACATCCCAACTCGTTATGTTCCACAATGTCTTTCACCCCGTTAAAATCACTGATTCCTATTCTGGCTGGAGACTGCCAAACACAAATCCTCAAACCAGAGATAAGCTCGAGGAGCACCACCCCAAATGCGAAGGCATCAGTCTTTGCTGAGAAATTCCCGTACATTGCGTACTCTGGAGGCATAAATCCATATGTTCCCACTACTCTATTGGTCCTGTATAACTTTTCTGATCTATCCAGAGCAGCCATCTGGTGCGGTGCCCTGGCGCTTTTCGACTCCTGGATCTGCTGCTTCCAATCTTCATGGTTCACCAATTTTGCCATGCCGAAGTCCCCAATGAGAGGTTCGAAGTTCTCATCCAACAAAATGTTCGAAGGCTTTATGTCTCGGTGAATTATCTGAAGACTGCAATCCTCGTGAAGATACGAGAGCCCTCTCGCCACTCCTAAGGCAATGTGCATACGTATAGGCCAATCGAGAGGGGGTTGCAAAGCAGAGTACTCCCTCAAGTGGGAATCCACATTTCCGTTGACCGCCAATGGATATACCAACAGGTACTCTACCGGTTGTGACCTTGCCTTTCTTTTCTTGACAGGTTTTTGCGGTTCCATTGAATTGCAAAAGCCGAGCAGTTGGATCAGATTCCGGTGCCTGGCCATACCCCCAACCTGCACTTCAGCACAAGCTTGCACTTCAGCACCGCCAGATGCTCGGGAATATCTTTTTATTGCCACCACAGATCCATCAAGCAAAATTCCTCTGTAGACCGTACCAAACCCACCTCGGCCCAAAACATTCTCTTCGCTGAAATTGCCAGTCGCAACTTTCAGTTCCTGGTATGTAAATTGTCGAAGCTGTACCTGGGGATGAAGTAATTGGAGATTCGAGTCGTCGGATGATGTCTTCGGCCTCCAGCAAGAAACCTCGGCGGCAGGGGCAGTGAACCCGCAAGAAACGCCTTCAGTGGCTCTGCCTGCGACAGCCATGGCTCGGGTGAAGCTCTTGCCAAGTGGAAGGCAAACGGTGGACGACGGAGTAGGAGAAGGAGCAAACAGAGTGTTAAAATCGACCTCCTCGGTAAAATCGATTGTGTGAAATTTGAAAACCATCTTTCCTGGTTTTCCGATGCAATCAGTATTGCTGGTATGTGTCTGTACGGTTCACGCTCTGAAAGGGTGAAGATTTTATTTAAATGGAGCCTATGCCCCCCTGGTTTCGCGTCGACTGGGTTGTTTCTAGGAAACATATTGGAAGGTGCCTGCTGCTGAACTTTTCAGCGCCGGAAGCGTCCCCGAAATTTAATTCTCTCCGCGTCGTAGCAAAGTCAAAACTAAATCCCATCGCAACTTAACGCGCAACGGCGAGGGGTGCAAGACTACGCGCTTGTGTTTCGCATGAGTCCTTCTAGTAAGGAGGGAGACCCCACGCCGGGTCAGACTCAGAATCATTTCCTTAGTCAATTCATCTACAAAATACGCATACCCACTCAAGATTTGATTACTACTGTTGATAATCATGAAAAAATCAGTGATGGCTATTTTATGCGTGGACAGATTTTGGATTAGAATGAGTGATTTCTATTTAGATGAAAAAAAGTTTATAACAGAATTGAGATTTAACTTAAAGTTTGAGATTTTTTTAGATAAATTAAATCGGGGGCTATCTACGTCTTTGAAAAAATGATCACTTTAACTTGTATACATTTTTTTGAAGGATTCCATCCATGACAATCAAATAAGAACTACAAGCCCCATCATGCCAATACTTTTTCTAATGATATATAAAATAAAACTTGAAAAATCACAAATTCTTGATCAATAAACATCAATTTTTTGACAAAATTAGGTCATTCTTTTTTTGAATAAAAAATCGACGGCCCAATGGAGTTTGGTTTTGAATAAGCATTAAGTATTTCCAAAAATTTCACTTCAGTTATAAAATATTTTGAATTTTCAAAAAAATAAAGACACAACAAATCTCATGACTCTCACACAATTTTTTTCAACCATTTACTTGTCATAACTTACAAAAAAATTATTCACGTAAGTATCATAACTTTTGATTCATCGTTTAAATGCGAAATTTCTTTTAAAACGATTACCCAAGTGTTAATTTATTTTGTTTTGGACAAATACCCGAGTGTTAATTTACTCGTAACTTCCGAAGCAACTCTCGCTCCTGCAACTCTCCCACCATCTCCTGGAAGTGAGAAGCTTTCTTCCGTCTCCTTCCTCCATCGCGCATTTCGCAATTCTAATGCATTCGAGCTTCCGAAGGATCGCCTCCTCCGACGTCCGCCTCTCCCTGACCCCCCGCCGCCGCGCCACCCGCAGGCCCATCTCCACCTCATCGCCGCCCCCGGACCCCGCGGAGCCCTTAACGCGGCCGCAGCTCAAAACCCTCGTCCTCGGCCGCTACGCCAAGAATGGCAAGTTCTCCGGCCTCGCCCGCCACGTCCTGGCTTCCCCTCCGTCCTCCTCGCCGCCTGCCGGAACCTCGCCGCCCCAAGCCCTCCCGACGCGGCTCCCCTGCCTCCGCCTCCGCCTCCGCCTCCGCCTTCCTCTGCTCTGCTCGAGTCCGTGTCGAGGCGCTTCTCGCTCTCCGAAATGGGCCGCGAGATCGCCGAGGGCCGGTTCGACGTCGCGGCGTGCTGCGTCCCGATGGCGCCCTCGAGAAAGAAAGGTGAGCCCCTGCTCCTGCCCGGCTTGAAACTGAAGGTCTTGATCGAGGCCCTCAGGATGGTTCTGGAGGTCGTATATGACGAGAGGTTCGCGACTTTCGCTTACGGCGGGCGTGTCGGCGTGGGGCGCCACACGGCTGTGCGATACTTGAAAGCCTCTGTGCAGAATCCCAGCGGGTGGTTCACTGTGAAATTCGACAGACAGAAGTTTGACTGTGCACATGTGAGCACATTGCGTAAGGTCATTGAAGAGAAAATCGATGATTCTTTTTTCATTGATTTGATAAGGAGGCTGTTCGAGTGCCAAGCCGTGAGCATTGAATTGGGCGGGTGTTATTTGGGGAGAGGGGTTCCTCAAGAGAGCGGCCTGTGTGCAATTTTGATTAACATATACTTCAATGGACTCGACAAGGAAATTCAGGATTCGCCAAGCCCGAATGCGCATGTCCAGACAAGCGTCTTCGTTATAATAGTTTGCAAAAACCTTATGAACACATAGGTTATCTTTACCAATTAATCGAGCAGTCTGTTATCAGTAACAAGCATCAAAGACCACAAATCTTCATGAAAGATGTGAAATATGCATACATCAAAATATGCAGACAATTACGGCAACTTTAATTGGGTCACTCTACACTGAACTTATAAGCGTTCCCTTCAACCATCCTCTGACCACTCGCGACATATCGTGGCGTCTCCATGGCGACCTCTCTGTTTACGCTATAGCTAATTTAATCAACTTCAGCATCTCTTCTTCCACGTACTTCCCTTGCAAAGAGGGCTCAATTAACACATCCAGATTCCTTTCATCAAAAGCACTTCTCACCCATGCGAACACATTACAGTCATTGGCAAGTCGAACCAGATCCTAAATGCTCCGTCTCAATGGATGATCTTGGGATGCAGTCTTCATGCCAGTGAGCAAGCGCCCTGGCAACTCCGGTCGCAACCCTCATCCTTACTGACCATTCTAGGGAGGTCCCAACGTCTCAAGGAGATACGAGTCTATATAACAGAACATATTCTTGTAAGGTCGTGGCCTCCCCCTGTCACTCCCCTCCTTAGATACCGATTATTCTTCGAGCGTCCTCTCCATGTGGGACTTTAGGAGTCGCGCGCATTAAGTGCACTCAACCCACAACCTCCCTCCCCTGATGTCGTCTTCTCTTTTTTCCCTCTGTTTATCTGTTTGTCGTCTCACAGCTTAGCTTGGGGCGCTTGTTACTTTGTTAGTGTTTACGTTTGCAGGTTCTTTGCGTTCAACAGAGAATGCAACTTCTCCTGAATGTAAAAGTGAACGATGCTTTGCTGTTGCAGACCCATAGTGTTGTCTTTTTTTAGTAGAGGAGAGATGCATTAAATGGCTGATAGTCAATGGCTGCCGATTGGGCTCGGTATAACCCAACACCGTTTTCAAGCCCACTTGAGAGGAAGGGAGGGACGGAGGGAGGATACGAATTATTATTTTTATGAGACTCCACTTTTATCTTCTTATTTTCAAATCAACCTTTCTACTAGGTGTCGAAGGAGGATTGTAGGAGGAGACATGTCACTTCCTCCCTCCCTTCTCTTCCTTTTTTTTCCCTTTTTTTTCGCTATTCCATATCTATTTTAACTTTGCTTTTCGAAGTATCAATAAGGGACGAAAATTATGAGCCAAATATAAAGTTATTTATAGGTATTCTAGTGATCAAAAGTTCTATTTGCAAGCGTTTGTATTCATTCAAAACAGGTACCATTGAACAAAGATATTGACCAATTGAATGGGTTCAATCAAATTAGTATATGTCCATATTAAATTAAAAGTTGAACAATTCCTTATTTTTGTTAGACAGATCTCAAAATTTGAAATTGAAAAATGTTCTTAATATATCTTTACATGAAATCCACAACTCCAAGCCTTACATAAGTCAGCTTTGGCAAAATCAATGGAGGCGGGACTTTTCTTTGTGGGTGAGAAATGAAAGAAGAAGAGCTGAAGAAAGAAAGATGGTTGTCCCAAGTATGTCTTAGCTTGGGTTTTACAGTTCCTTGATTTTCCATATATAATCATTAGCCTGTGCTACTTTATCAAGCAAAAGAGTTGCAGAAGATAAACAATGTAATTTGTGGTGTACCATATAATATACTTATGTGACCCTCCCAGTACATCATATCTAATGCATTTATTAAAGTCTTTTCACTTTTTAAGCACGCAGAAGCGTGTACAATTAAAAAATATCGAGGACATATAAAAATTCAAAGGAACACACATGGATATGCAAACCCGACAGTCTTGTTTTATTGTTTATTTATATATGTTTTAGGTATTGGGGTCGGGGTACGTTGGGAGACGAGCCAAAGATACAACTACTCTGTACCACACCCAAAAGTTCTAGCAACTATACCATCCCGACCTGGATACTATGTATGTACTATGTCATCTGCCTCCCACCCATAGTACGTCCAAAATCTTAGTTCAGCCTCTTCCCAAAATGCTACTAATTTGAGAAATAAGCAAACTACTAACTAGTTTATACCACATAAGTCAGTAATAGCACATGCGAGGAAGTTTAAATGTACAAGACGAGATCATTATGATATCAACTTGCCTGAGAACCTTTCTCAAAATCAAAGTAGCAAATATAAAACATTTCCTCTAAAAAACAGTAATTTAGTAAAACTTGAATGAAATCTGAAAATGCCAATGATCATCTTTACTATGAATTAGCTGCCACCATCTTTTGAAGAACCCCATTACCTCCCGAGCATCTCGCACCCATCCAACATCGCAAGCACATTTTGGGGAGCTGTGTTACACCCTCAAGCATCCAAAGGAACCCAATTACCCTCCAAGCATCCCTACTACAACTCAGGGCAGCATAGTCATTGGGATTGATGGTATTTCCAAATCACACACTCATCCCATGGTGCAGCAATTCAATCATTCAATTTAACATGCCATCCACCAAGCTAATGCACAAGAATCACATCAATTTCAAAATCTTTGTCCATTTGTAAATAAGAGAAATGGTACAAAACAGTTGGTCAGTAGTACTAGTTGAATAAGACAAGATAGGTTATAAAAGGAGTTTATTCAAAATCCCACAATTAACAATAAAAGGGGCAAGTCACCATAAATCGCCAAGTAAATCAGTTTCAAAAATTACAAAACTTTAACACAATGTGGATGAGACTTTGAGGAATGTTTTTCCTAAATAACTCAAAACCCAGTTCACCTTGTACGGGTCCCAATAATTTAAGATGTGGTCTAAAAATTTCATGATAACATTTGTCCAAATATTTTGTTCAAAACTCTGTGGAAATTAAAAACCAAGTAAAGGTCAGTAAAAATCCGAGAAAATAGTTTCAAACCTGCTACATTTTTTTAAACATATTCTGAACATATGAAGTCCACAAAATCTGAAATTAAAGTATGTTATAGAACAAAGTAAACATTTTGTGAAGAAAGCCTCACAAAATTCATACAACAAGAACCAATATAAAATTGGCAAAAGTATGATCTATTGAACCAAAAATAGCCGTATCCTCGGATTCGCTCACGACTTGTGCTATTTAAGCCCAACTAGCACAAATCCCAACATCCAATGTCACGCCGATCCTCAGGCACACACACATCCCTTACCTTTGGTCGCTTTTTAAATGCGATATCCCAGGACTACATATTGCCGGCCCTTTTCTTTTTAATAGCACATGTAGAAGCAGTTATAAAAATCCCCAAACAATAAAGCAATAGGATAAACAAGTAAGACTAGAAACTCAAACCCGAAAACCAACACCCTTATGTACATCTATAACACTCAGTCATACATATACATATACAAGCCATCTTAAAAAGGTCGGTTTCTACTCAACAAGTTCCACAGCAAAAGTCATCAAATAGGAGTGGAGGCTCAATTCTCATCAGGATCCTACTTTGGATCATCATCGGGGTTCTCCTTCAAATACTCCTCTTCGGATTCTTTCTCCTCAGGTTCCTCATCAGGGTCCTGAAATGTTGTCCCACAACCGAGATGAGACTACGTCTCAGCAAGTTCTACCCCTTAAGACACAATAAGTAAACTAATACACTTTAGGGCTGCCTATGCACAACATGAGTCAAAGGACTTACCTTGGTCTCAGATTCCACCTACATATTAGCACAGATCACATAGGCACCCAAGTAATCACATCACTAGTCAAAGTATCGATCAAATCGACCTAGTCGATTGCACGTCATTCAAACCATCGCAAGGTCATTTCCACTCAATCAGTCAATTCACAACATCAGATCGAACCATTGAATCACAATAAATCCACACTCAAATCGAATCATCGATCAATCGACCTAGTCGATTACATGTCAACATGAGCATTCCCCGGTCACTTCAATCAATACTATCTATGAGTCCGACCATAGTCTAGGACTGTTCACTCTAGCCGATATATAGATAGTATCGCTTACCATAAGCTGCCAAATCCACTAATCCGATATAATAATATGCTCACCAGAAGCTACTAGATTCATTGATTTGATACGTTTATTATGTTCACCAGAAGCTGCCAACCATACTTTTATAGTATGCCGAAAATAATATATATGCTCATCATAAGCTGTAAGCCATACTTTTATAGTATGCCAAAAATAATATATGCTCACAAGAGGCTGCCAGCCATACTTTCATAATATGCTGAAAAATTATCATTTAATCAAATCACCATTTTTATCATTCCCGATAAAATATTCGTGTGTGGGTACACGGTCAGCGTTAGCCAAAATATTATAATTTCATTTCCACAAGTCCCACCGTTATTTGTAGTTCACCAAAACACTTTTGGTGCTATCAACCGACACCCGATTATTTTCCACTTAATTATCCAAATTAATTAATTCAGGAAAATAATCTTATAATCACCACTAATTCATTTCAGCAAAAAATAAAGCTTAATTAAATAAACGGACTGCACCATGATAATCAACATAAAATTCCGGTCACTTTCGGCCATTCCAATTGAATTTTCAAAAAATAAATAATTAAATAATAAATTTCGAAAATTAATATTTAATCACTAAAAATTCCATGTAGGCCCGAATTGCCTAATTAAAACCCGATAAGGGTCGAGAAAAATTCCAAGAAGCATTCAATAAATACTAAGGGCCATTCTCTAGTTAAGTACACTAACTATTTCACTAATATGCAATGCAATTAACTAATAATCGCTAATCTATTCTAATCTAACCATCTAATTACATTTAACTAACATTAATCAATATTTAAGTATAATTAGAAAATTAAGAAGGCATTAGTGAGCAAAACTCACACAAAACGACGAGATCAACGCGATGATCAACTTCCCTCAAGGCGGGCCAAGCATCCGAGGTCAGAACGACGGCCAAAACAGGCCAAATAGGTGCAGCCATACCCATTTTTTCTGCTCACCGTTTGTTGCTAGTTGAGAGCAGATCCGAGGCTGAGATGGCGAGGCAAGGCCAGTGGAGGGCGAGCGGGGCTCCAGTGAGGTCGAACGGTGGCCGGAGGTGCTCGGGCGGTGATCTGTGCTAGCCGAACAAGTCTGGGCAGAGGCGGTAGCTCGACTGGATGGGGGCGGATGACATACGATCGACGAGCTGGTGATGAACAGCGGTGAGCGGCGACATGCAGGTGGAGTAGACGGCGGCCCGGCGTGGTTGCGGCGGCGACAGTAGCTTCAATGCGACGAGGCTGTTACTTCTGTGTTTGCTGGTTTGCTCGAACCGGAAGAGAGAGGGGGCGGAGCTACGCGCGGTGAGGCGCGAGCAAGGCGGAGTGGCGAGGCATCGGCAGGCAGCAGCGGTGAACGGGGATGAGCGAGGCTACTGGCTGCACCGACTAATTTTCTGCAGCTGCCGAGGTCTTCTTCGGTTGCTGCTGCCTTCAAAATTTCAAGGAGAAGAAGAAGGTGGAGAGAGATAGCAACGAGAGAGAGAGGAGGAAAAAGAACAACCGGTCCCCTCTCTCTCTCTCTCTCTCTCTCTCTCTCTCTCTCTCTCTCTCTCTCTCTCTCTCTCTCTCTCAGGTCATCCACATGTGGGCCACACCCAGCTGTCATCCATCCACAATTCCAAAACTAAAATGCCCCTTCTAGAAGCATTTAGGTAGGACAAAGTGTGTGGTATATGTGGCATACAAATTTCACTAGGTTTTCTCCTCAATTGGACCTTAATTCCTCTTGAATTAAATCAAATTGACCCTAATAAATTCATTCAACACCTCATCAATCAAATTGGTATTTTTCCTTACCAATGTAGCCTACTTGCATCCCAGTTTCTCAATAAAAGCAGTCCTTTGCAAATTCCGATCAAAAACGGTCCTAACTCAACTTTTTCCCAAAAAGTCTTGGTTATCAGAAAAATCTTTTGACACTGAGTCGACGTTCTTAGAATTTATTGTGACATGACAGAATATTCAATTTCTAAAATCGGACTTAGATTGGCGGTTAATTTCACTCGGACGCGTTTTTAGTGTGACCTAGACTACCAGGTAGTTTTCAGAACTTTTTAGGACAAATGACCCGTGGTTGATTTTCTTCGAGCCACGATGAACCCACTCAACCCATTGGCGATTCTCGGTTGTCGTGAAAATCTCAAGGATTCAAATACAAACACAAGATACCAAAATGACAATAAAATCAAATTAGTGCCAATCAACGAGAGTCTTCCAATTTAGTGGAGTCACCCACGATCGGTCATTCATCTCGGTCGAACTGACCTATCTCTGACTTCAAATCAATTTTTAATTGTGCCGTAATAATATCTAAAGATGAGCATGGTTGAGAAGTCGATTTCTGGTTGAATTCTCAAGTCTATCTGCCTTGAAGTCCTTAATAGCTTACCTAGCTAGTCTAGTTATCTCGTGAGTGGCTAAATCAGAGAAAAATACTGTAGTCACGTTGATGAAATGCCCAATTTATCCCATCAAAGTCAGAGCCTGAAAATCAGGATGTCACAACTCTTCCCCTCTTATAAAAATTCCGTCCTCAAAATTTAAACAATTACCAATCCTTATACAAAAGTTGGGGGTGTTGTCGTTGTTGGAGAAAACTTCATTAAGTGTTTTGAAGCTGACAAAACATTTCCATTAGTCTAGTTTGAAGACTTGCAAACTTTTTCTTCAAAGTCTGAAGACCGCCGGACCACCAGACTCAAGATTCAAAGTCTATCCTCACTGACAGTTTCTAGACCGTTGATGATGACTTATCCAGGACTAAGTATTTCGTTAAGGATTTGATTCTATCGACTAAAGAAGATCTCTCGACTGGATATAGCAACTTGGAATATGTTATTCGTTTTGATTTCAATTCGGGTAATTTAGATCCGTTGATTGACGAAGTATACTTGGAATATTCTACTTATGGAAACCTAGATCCTGATTGTATGGGCGAGCAGGATTGATGGGCTATCGTCATATTCCTTAAATAACTCGAAATCTCCATAATTTATTCTGTTCAACAGGTAGATTGGAAGAACTCCTTTGGTAAGTGCCAACGGGTGTGATGGCATGAAGGAGTATATAAGGAAGACGTTCCAGTTATTCGAGTGTGTACGCGATAGAAAAATTCCAAAGTCTAAAGCTCCTTGTTCTTTGTCGATTTAATTGTTAAGCGTGAACTTGTACTCAAAAGAGAGTTTATACTTATGTGAGATCTTGAGGAAGTGTAGCAGAGTCTCTACACTGTGAAATCAAGGAAGAGTTATACTGTAACAACTCTTTTGATTCTTAGTGAAATCTAGTCGGTGGGCTGTCAATGCGGAAGAGTGGACGTAACCTTGAATAAAGCCAAACTACTATAAACATTGTATTCTTATTCTCTCCTCTAATCTCCTTGACTTTGTTCATAACTCTATTTGATTATCGAGTCTAATTTCCTTTTCATAAACTATTATTAGTTAGAGTTGATTTAAAAGCAAAATTATATACTTTATTCTGCAAAATTTGTTTTTCACACCTATTCACCCCCTCTAGGTGCTCGTACTAGCTTTCACAATTAGTATCAGAGCCTGTGTACTCATTTAAGTTGAAGTGTTTTTACTTCAGAGTTAACGATTCATGGCTAGTATGTTGGCTCCAGGTCTGGTTGAAGGGCAAAACAATACCAGACCACCTTATTTTGATGTAAATGAATACAACATATGAAAAAACAAGATGAAGCCATTCCTAAGATCAAAAGATCCTCTAGAATGGGACGTGGTAGACAAAGGAATCATTCCTAAAGCTACAACAGTCTCAGAAAGAGGAAAAGAAGCTGTTGAGTCCAGTGAAATGACTCAAAAATAGATAACCAAGAAACAAGTTCTTGATGCAAAAGTAATTTATTCATTATATTGTGCATTATCTCCTACTGAATATAACATAATATCTTCTTATGAAATAGCTAAATAAATCTATGATAGATTGCACATCACCTATGAAGGAACCGATCGAGTGAAAGAAACCATAATCAATATTCTGCTCGATCAATATGAAGCATTCAAGATGAAACCAGGAGAATCTATCACTGACATGTTTAGTCGTTTTACAAAAATCGTGAATGGTCTTGAGTATCAAGGTCAACCAATCTCTAGACCCATGAAGGTTAACAAGTTACTGCATGGACTTTCCAAATATTGGAATCACATAAAGACCTTAATAAAGGAGACACAAAGAATCATGCCACTCTCTGTTGACGAATTAGTTGACACTCTTTAGTCTTAGAAGTTGAGCAAATTAACGAAGATAAAGATCCCAAAGGTAAGAAATCCATTGCATTAAAATCTGATGATGATTCTGATGTCACGGATTCTGAAGACGATATGGACGATGAAGAGCTTGCTCTCATGATAAGAAGGTTCAGAAAACTGAATAGAAAAGGAAGAAAATTCAATCCGAAGAAACAAAGTCCTTAAAAGCTACAAAACAAATCAGCTGAGGATGATGAATCCAATAAGGATATAATCTGCTTTAAATGTAAGAAAAAGGGACACATCAGATCCAACTGTCCCCTGCTGAAAAGAAAGAAAGGAAAAACTGAGAAATATCGAAAAGCACTTAAAGCATAAACTTGGAGTGATACCAAATGTGAAGAAAGTGATGATGATTACGCCAATATTTATCTCATGGCACAATCAGACTCAGATTCAGACTCAAACTCAGACAGTGAAATCGAGGTAAGTAATTTACAAATTCCTACTAAAATCTCTAAACATATTGATGAATTATGTCTTAGTCTCAAAATGTCTCTTAAGAGGATTTCCGAACTTAAAAAGGAAAATTCTGCACTGAAGCAACAAGAGATTGTTTGGAAAGAAAATGTCGAAAGTTTAGATAAAGTGTTATTACTTTGAAAGAAAATGCAGATAATCTTTCAAAAGAAAATGCATTTTTGAAAAATGATATCTCAAGTATTTCCAAAAGGTTTTCAATAGGATCTAAGAAATTAGAAAAGATCTTTTAACGCAAAGACCTTACTTCAACAAATCAGGTTTGGGAATGACTGCTGAAACCATTCCTCTAATTGATTTTCCTAAGGTAAAGGAAGGAATTAAACAAAGACCTACAAAAGATTCTTATAAAAATCATTTTCAAAAAGTTTTTGTAAAACTTGTAGGCCGCGGTGCTCTTAAATGTTCTAAGTGCAATAGCTCAGATCATTTTGAGAAAAAATGTCATATGGTTTGGAAACCTGTTAAGAAGGTTTGGGCAAAAACTGTATATCACACTAACTCTATTGAACCTAAGAAAATATGGGTACCAAAGAAAGCTTGAGTTTCTTTTCTAAATGCAAGTAACTATAAAAAAAAAAAAATGTTAAATGGTACTTGGATAGTGGATGCTCAAGACATATGACATGAGACTCAAATTGTTTCATAAAACTTGTGCAAGTTAATGGTGGAAAAGTTTCTTTTGGTGGAAATAGCAAATGCAGAATTGTAGGATACGGAACCATAAAGATTGGAAGCCTCACAATCAATAATATTTCCTTTGTGGAAGGACTCAACTACTACTGAGTATCAGTCAGCTGTGCGACACAAGTTTCAAAATCAACTTTCAAGAAAGAATATGTTCATGAACCAGTAAAGACTCATCTCAGATTTTCACGGGGCGAAGACATGGTAATATCTACCTCTTGGATATCAAACCAAATAAAGCTCAATGTCTAATCTCAATTCAAGAGGAAGCAAACTTATGGCACAGAAAACTTGGGCACATCAACATGAAGCAAATAGCTAAAATCTCAGCAAAGAAGCTTGTTCATGGACTACCCAATCTGACATACCAAAAGTCTGATCTATGCACACCATGCGTGTTGGGAAAACAGGTAAGAAATTTATTCAAACTAATAAATCAAGTGTCCACTAATCGTGTACTGCAACTCTTGCATATGAATCTCTTTGGACCAAGCAGAATTCAGAGCATTGGAGGTAAGAAATATTGTCTAGTAATTGTGGATGACTTGGGTATATTTCATGGCAAGTAAGTCTGAAACATTTTCTTATTTTATAAAATTTGCTAAGAAAGTCTAAAATGAGAAAGAGTATGTTATTTCAAGTATACGGACAGACCATGAAGGTGAATTTGAAAATCAAGACTTTGCTAAATTTTGTGATGAATCTGGTTTTCAACATGTGTTCTCCTCACCATATACTCCAGTGTAGAATGGAGTTGTAGAAAGGAAGAATAGATCGCTGCAAGAAATGGCTAGAACTCTTTTAATCTAAAGTAACATTTCCTTTCATTTTTGGGCTGAAACAGTTTCTACAGCATGCTATATTATCAATAGAGTCTTCTTAAGGTCTATTATGGAGAAAACTCCCTATGAGTTATTCAAAGGAAAGAAGCCAAGTGTTTCCTATTTTCATATGTTTAGATGCAAATGTTTTATATTGAAAAATGCAAATGATCGACTTGGTATGTTTGAAGAAAAAATAGACGAATGCATTTTCCTTGGATATTCAACCACCAGCAAAGCTTACAAAGTATTCAACAAAAAGACTCAATCTGTGGAAGAATCAATGAATCTCAAATTTCAAGACTTTATGCAAAATCAATCGATTTAAACACAATCTGAAGAATCCGAACCTGCTCCAGACTCTACAAAGTCTAAATCTCTAGAAGCAGCTCAAACTTCAGAAGACCTGTAACAAATGATCATTGAAGAATCAAATGAAGAAAAAGATCAACAGTCTGAAAAATCAACCAGCAATTGGAAGCACAAGTCTAGTCATCTCAAAGAACTCATTATTGGTGACATTAATGAAGGAATTCGCACAATATCAAAAAGGCGTGAAGAGTCTAGTGTTGTGGCTTTTATTTCTGAAATAGAACCCAAGAGTATAGAAGAAGTTTTAACTGATGAAAGTTGGATTGAAGCTATGCAAAAAAAACTTAGGCAATTCAACATCAATGATGTCTGGAAGTTGACTCCTAAACCAAAAGGCAAGACTCGTGGCCAAAGGATATACGCAAGAAGAAGAAATAGACTATGATGATACTTACGCTCCAGTAGCAAGGTTAGAAGTAATTAGATTATTACTTACTTTTGCTTGTTATAAAAGATTTCAGGTTATTCCAAATGGACATCAAAAGCGCCTTCCTAAATGGATTTATCCAAGAAGACGTTTATGTGGAACAACCTTCCGGTTTTGAAGACCCAAAGAAATCAGACTCTGTATTCAGACTAAAAAGGCACTATATGATTTAAAGCAAGCACCTCGAGCTTGGTACGACAGATTAAGTAAGTTTTTAATCAAAAATGGCTTTGTTAAAGGTAAAGTAGATACTACACTGTTTATCAAAAGAGAAAGCCAAAACTTTTTACTTGTTTAAATTTATGTTGATGATATTATTTTTGGATTTCCTAATGAAAATTTGTGCAAAAAATTCTCTAAATCTATGCATGATGAATTTGAAATTAGCATGATGGGTGAATTAACCTTCTTTCTCAGGCTTCAAGTGAAACAACTGAAGGAGGAAACTTTTATTCACCAAGAAAAATATGCTAAAGAACTTGTCAAAAAGTTTGGACTGGAGAATTGTAAAAAGACCGATATACCAATGTCAAGTTCCTTGAAGCTAGACAAAGATGAAGGAGCAAAGAAAGTTGACAAGAAATTATACAGGAGTATCATTGGTTCACTTCTTTATTTTACTGCTTCTAGACTTGACATTCTATTTAGTATTTGTATTTGTGCTAGATTTCAATCATACTCCAAAGAATCTCATTTAAGTGCTGCAAAACGTATCATCAAATATATTGCTTCTAGACCTGACATTCTGTTTAAGTCTCTGGTATACCAAAGAAGAAGACTTTACTCTTCTTAGATATTTAGACACAGACCTAGCAAAATGCAGAGTTAATAGAAAAAGCACCTCAGGCACCTGTCAATTGCTTGGTAACAGGACAGTATCTTGATTTTCAATGAAGCAAAGTACCGTAGCCCTTTCTACAGCAGAAGCAGAGTATGTAGTTCTTGGAAGTTGTTGTTCACAAATTCTGTTGATAAAACAATAGTTAAGAGATTTTGGAATTGAAGATTCGTGCACTAAGATCAAATGTGACAATACCAGCGCAATCAATCTCACCAAAAATCCAATTCTTCACTTAAGAGCAAAGCATATAGAGATTCAACATCATTTCATTAGAGATCATGTGCAAAATGGAGAAGTCTCAATTCAGTTTATTGATTCAAAGAATCAACTGGCGGACATTTCTACAAAACTTTTGGAGAAAAATCAATTTGAGGTTATTCGTTCCAAACTTAATATCTTAAAGTCTGAAGAAGTTCAAACTCAGGGCTAAAAAGTCTAAAGATACTCAGACTTTGACAATCAAGATTCACGACTGTAAGTTATTTCTATTTTAGAAATTTATCTCTCGAATAAAATCTCGGAAAGGTACGATCATCTGTTAATCTGTAATTGATTGATGTTATATTCCCTAGTTTCCGTAATTATTGCAATCCTTCCTTTTCGAAAAAGAAGTTATTTTTGAAATGACGGTTATCTATTTTTTTCAAAAAGACAGTTATTTTTTAGAAGGCATTTTTATTTTTTCCTTTTATGTCGTTCTGTATGCCTTGTTTCAACTGCTTTATATACTGCCAGTTCTTCTTCGTTTTACTCACAAAACCCTAAGAAAGTACAGATCTTCAACTTCTCTTTTCTTTTCTTGTTTAATCCTCGAAAAGTTTTCACCTTTCTTGCAAAACAAGCTTAGAATCTCTCAAAGACTGTGAAGAATGTCGTCTCAAAGAAAGTCTTCAAGGATCGCGAATAGGGGACCACAACAAATGCATGGGGGTCCTACGCATTTTCACCTCACCGAGAAAGAGGAATCTCCTAGACAGTAGCAGAGCCTACAACATTCTCAACAGCATCCATCTCCTCCATCTAGACCTCAGGATATTGATCATCGAACAGAGAAAGAAATCATCGAAGATGCAGAACCCATAAGATCTCAAAAGCCCGCTTTTATTTTTAAGCTTTACTCTACCTTGAAAAAGGGTGGTACTCCCTTAAACTATATTGATGAATTCTTGAAAGAGAAAGGGTATCAAAATAAAACCCACTTTTTACACACAATGGAACAACTGGGAATTGCTCCTGCGGGGTCAACAAAAGAAGCATTTGCAAATATCCCAAGCAATCCACGCGTTGGAGAGCTGAGTCAACCTGATGAGAATGATGATGATAAGATGTACACTCATTTTAAGCCTAGAATGGGTGTTGCGGTGAAAATTCGAAAAAAAAGGACAAATTTATTTCGCTCGGAGGAACACAAGCGACTATACTCTAAGTTGCTAAAGCGTGGAGTGATCAACCCTAGAAGTGTGGATTTTGATTTTCTTGATTCTTTGAATGTTAAGCTGCGAGAAAAATTTAATCTTCTTCAACTAGAATGATTTTGTTCTAAAACGACAGAGGCTCATGCTGAACTCACTGCTTACATCTATTCTAATCTAAGTTTCTTGGATGCGAATAGATTCTCTTTCAGTGTTCGAGATCAAGACTATGTAGTTGACATGGATACATTAGCTGATGTGATTGGGGTTGAAAGAGGGAAATTCCAACCAATCAGTGTGTCTATTGGATGTGCGATAGTCGAGCTTGTTCGAGATGGAATGGTGGAAGGACGGATTTCATATTCAAGGATGAATGCCTTAAATATTTTGCTTCACAAGATAGTAATCAACTGCCTCAGACCCAAATTGACTTCGAAGACTGATGTTTCAAACTCGGAGGCAAAGCTGATGTATGCCATTAACGCTGGCAAAAAGTTCTCTCTTCCATACACTATCATGTTCCACATGTACAGAACGATGGTGAAAGACAAGGGCCAACTTCCTTACTCAGCACTTATCACTAAGTTATTTAGACATTTGAACATTCAGCCTCCCAAGATTCTATGTGTTTGAACATGCGATCAAATGGTGGTGGGACTGAAGATGGTTTCCAAAATGTGTTTGAAGGAACTTAACAAAGCTTTGGAGTGATTCAAGGAAAACCCCTGTCAAGACTCACCTAGTCTCTTCAGCTGTAAAACGGAAAGGGAATGTGCCCATGATTGCTCCATCCAGGAAAAGAATAGCACTCATCTTGGAGGATGAAGAGGATGAGGATGATATCACAATTTCCACTCTTGCATTGAAAAATTTATGTCGTTCTGTTCCAGAGACAGAGGAGAGACAAGATTAAGACAGAGAAGAGTTCGAACAAAGGAGTGGCAAGAGAGAATCAATGGAAAAAGAAGCTGAGGAAGAAAGGATTGTGGACGGAGAAGAAGGCAGAGGTGAACAAGAGGAAACAAAGCATGAAGAGTACTTCTCACCACCTGAAGGCAATGAAATAGGGGAGTTGCTGAGAAAAGAGGTACATCTTCAATTGTTGTTACTAGTGAAGGTGTTAGTCGTTCACCTGCAGATCGAGAAGACATCTATGCCTCTCAATTCCCTGAGGAAGGTCATGAGGCTTCATCGCAAGATTTGAGTGATTGTGCTGACTTGCCATCATCTGCCAATACACCTACTGATCATGCAGAAGCTAGCACTCAGACTGATAATTTAGCAGACTTTCGCAGAGTGCTTGATGTTCTTATGGAGATGCAAGGCCAAATTTATGCTCTGGGATGCGAAGTTCAGAACTTGCAGAATGCAGGTCAAGCCTCTTCAGTTTCCTTGCATGATCAAATTCATGCCCTTGCTCTTCAAGTTCAAGCAAATGCCAAGGGTGAAGATGTGGCTCAACTGAAGGAGGATTTGAAAAAGTTGGAAGAGATTGTCTAGTCAATGGGAGATTTCCAGCTTGTTCGTGTTCCAAAGCAATCCTAATTATATTCTTTTTTCGTCTCTACTTTTTTTTATGCTGACAAAAAGAGGGAGAGGTGTTGCAAATTTGAGATTTAACTCTTGACTTTTTTTATTGACTTTACTTTTGTTTGGTTGTTTGGTTGTGACTGGATTTGGATTTGGATTGTTTGATCGTTTGTTTATTTTAAGCATTATTGGTATTTCATGGCAAAAATAGTTGTTTATTTACAGGACTAACCTATTTCATGTGGATGCAAATTTAATGCCATCTTTACTAAGTCAATTATCTTTTATGAGATATCCATGTTTGCTTGAATATTGTTTTGCAGGTCAAAGATATTCAAATCTGCATGAAAGTTTTGTCACCATCAAAATGGGGGAGATTGTGAGAGAAAACTTCCTTGAGTGTTTTGAAGTTGATAAAACGTTTCCATCAATCTAGTCTGAAGACTTGCAGACTCTTTCTTCAAAGTCTGAAGACCGCCAGACTCAAGATTCAAAGTCTATCCTCACTAACAGTTTCTAAATTGTCGAAGATGACTTATCCAGAATTGAGTATTTCGTTAAGGATTTGATTCTATTGACTGAATAAGATCTCTCGGCTGGATATAACAACTTGGAATCTATTATTCGTTTTGATTTCAATTCGGGTAATTTAGATCCGTTGATTGACGAAGTATACTTGGAAAGTTCTACTTATGAAAACCTAGATCCTGATTGTATGGGCGAGCAGGATTGGTGGGCTCTCATCATATTCCTTAAATAACTCGAAATATCCTTAATTGATTCTGTCCAACTGGTAGATTGGAAGAAATCCTTTGGTAAGTGCCAACGGGTGTGATGGCATAAAGAAGTATATAAGGAAGAAGTTCTAGTTATTCGAGTGTGTGCGCAATAGAGAAATTCCAAAGTCTAAAGCTCATTGTTCTTTGTCAATTTAATTGTTGAGCGTGAACTTGTACTCAAAAGAGATTTTATAATTTTGTGAGACCTTGAGGAAGTGTAGCAAAGTCTCTACACTGTGGAATCAAGGAAGAGCTATACTGTAACAACTTTTTTAATTCTTAGTGAAATCTAGCCGGTGTGTTGTCAGTGCGGAAGAGTGTACGTAGGCTTGGATTAAGCCAAACCACTATAGACCTTTCTGACAATTTCCCTTACCCAAGTGCTATAATATCAAGTACACTCAATCACTCTCGTAACTCGAGTGTTCCATCCTCATAAGTCTTAAAGTTAGATTCTTTCTTACCAATATCCTCTTATAAGGTCTTCTGAACATCTCTGTCTGCCAACTAAATGTCTGATTCTAACTTAAACATTTGGTTCAATTTTTTATATTTTTAGGGCGGCTATAAAATTCAAAAGGTAGCCTACCTCAAATTTGAAAACCAAATTTCTAGTCATTTTCAAGTAAAGTCTATACTTTAGCCAACCTATGACAATTGAAGACTCTCGGCTCAACACATTAATGACTTCTTTCGTTCCTCCAAGGTGATACTAGATAACACCATTACAGTCCTGCCAAGGTTCTAATTCACGATACCGTTTCATATTCAACTTATTGGGTCTCAACTGGCGGAACAGTTATGCAACAATCTTCTCATGTTGTATCAATACGTACCTAGTCCTCTGCAAGACACATCACTAAAGATTTCATGCTTTCCAAAACCAAATGAAAAGTTTAGCACAAGTGGAGTAGCCAGTTCTTACTTAAGCTTTGGAAACTATCCTCGTACTTTTATATGCCGATGAATTTCTCTTCTTTCTTAAGAGGTCGAGTCTGCGGTGATACTGATGCTGAAAATTCTTTCACGAACCTTCTATAGTAATCTATCCAATCCACTCGGCTTCTGATCTCTGACATTGTTGCCGGTCTTGGTCCGTTAACAACTGATTTGATCTTGGCTTGGTCCATGAAGATTCCTTCACCTGGAATCACATGACCATTATTAGGTGTCTCCCGTGATCCTCCGCACTTAATGAATACACTAGAATGTCGTTACACCACACGATCACCATTGATCTAGATATTCTTTCAACACTCGATTTGTCAAATCTATGACAGCAGTTGGAGCGCTCGTCAAATCAAATGGCTTTACATTATTTTCACAATGGCCAAATCAAGTGCGAAATATTGTCTTCAATATAACCTCCTTCCTAGTTCTCAACTGACGATAACCTATCCTCAAGTCGATCCTTGAAGATGTCAACACTCTTTATAACAAGTCACCCAATTCGTCGATCTTTGACAATGAACACTAATCCTTGATTGTCACCTGATTGAGTCGACTACAGCTGATGCATAATTACAATGAACCATCTTTCTTTCTTTCTCACTACGAGACTGATGTTTTCCCTAGGTAATGCACCGATATACATGAACTCCTCATTCATCAATCCTCACATTTGCACCATTGGTTCTATCAATTCAGACAACAACAACTGGTAAGAAGCTTTAGAGAATGGTTCTGTCACGAGTGCTAACTCAATCCCAAATTCTATCTCACTTACTGACGATAGGCTTGACAATCCCTTTGGCAACACTTCCAAAAGTTCATGGACTACCGAGGAGTCCTCAATTTTCAATTCTTCAATCTATCTTATTTTTTACAATCGTCAAGTAACCTAAGCAACCTCTGTCTAACAAACGGATTGCCTCAAGTGACGAGATTAAAGAAGTCGAGGACCCTTCCTGACTCTCAATAAAACTTGGCACTTTTACCTACTTCTAGAATAAACTGGGTTACTCCACTATAACAATTCATCACCGCAAAATGCTCTAAAACTAATTCTTTCCACATTTGACGAATAAGTTGCACACCAACAACCAATCAAGTACAACTCTAGTCAGTGGTTCTTTTCCTACAGTCTTAACAAACAACTGAAATTCCACAATTGTATTCCCAACACTCTCTGGCACCATTCTGATGAAATCACCTCAAAACATTCTTCCATTGAATAAAGCATAGTCAATTCCGTTCCCATTCCTTTTGCCATCCTAGTGGCAATCTTATCTGCGGTATCGGTATCAATGCTCCCTTGGACTCACAGTGATAGTTTTTCACCTGATAGCCATGCTAACTACCATCATAGCACGTTTTAGCCATTCTCATACATAGGATTAATCCATGTATTCCTTCCATACTTTTGGCACTTACCTAGTGAGTCTTCTACCTCCTGTCAAGTGCCAGCATGCACTAATTCTTATACTGGAGGCCTATCCCAAAAATTGCACAGTGCGTTCTATGGCGTACTTATTCTAACCTATCTTATCAATGGTAACAGCAATAACCATTGTTGAGATTCCATCTACTTATGCGGACAACCCATAAATCACCACAAATTCATGTCCTCTAAATACACGAGATTGATCCATACCATCTTCCATGGAACAACATGTTCCATTTGTCTGGATGCTGACCTAACTATTCCACCCTTCCTATTGGAGGAATAGAATACCCTTCCCTTAACATCAATCTTTACCCTGACCGAATTCCAAGTCTGCTTGCGCTGAATATTGATTCAGATATCGAAATCTATTCCCTGATCATCCTTCCAGGTTGGACCTCAGCAAAGGTAGCAACAACAACAACTTGATCCTGAGCTTGCTGGCTCATACAAATCCCAAGGAACACTAGCATTAGAACGATCCTACCTAACTTAGGATCATTTGACGCTGCTACACTAGTACCAACCTGCGGTGGCACCCTTACGCTCAAGCTGGCCAGAGTCGACACTCTGCCTTCCAAATCCACACTATTGAAAGCAAGCAATTCACACATGACAAACAATTCTACCAATCGGCTATCAAAGACATGCACTAGTCATGAATTTAAAGGTCTTTCATACTACTATCCCACAGGTTATCGCACCTTATCACTCCAATACTTAACCATTGCTCCGATACCACAAAAAGGGGGTGTCACACCCCAATCCTCAAGCACGTGCACATCCCTTACCTTTGGTCGATTTTAAAATGCGATATCCTAGGATTACATATCGCCAACCCTTTTCTTTTTAATAGCACATGCGGAAGCAATTATAAAAATCCTCAGACAATAAAGCAATGGGATAAACAAGTAGGACTAGAAACTTGAACCTGAAAACCAACACCCTTATATACATCTATAACACTCAGTCATACATATACATATACAAGCCATCTTAAAAAGGTCGGTTTCTACTCAACAAGTTCCACATAAAAGTCATCAAATAGGAGTGGAGGCTCAATTCTCATTAGCATCCTACTTTGGATCATCCTTGGGGTTCTCCTTCAGGTACTCCTCTTCGGATTCTTTCTCCTCAAGTTCCTCATCAGGGTCCTGAAATGTTGTCCCACAACCGGGATGAGACTACGTCTCAGCAAGTTCTACCCCCTAATCCGGATGTCACAACTTATATCTCCAATGACTAAGCCGGAAGACCCCGTGCACCTTAACTATAATTTCTGGAATCCATGTGCGATTGATGACACATGAATTTTGTTTGTATTCATGGCTAGGAAGAAATTATAGCATGTGGTTCACTTTCATTGAAATGAATGATGATCTTTTAAAATCTAAATTGATGACAGCAGCTATCGACCAAACTCTAGAGAAAAGGGAAGCGCGTGTTTCTCGACTAGTGCATGACAGCTGCGCTCGCTTCCAGGACAAAGGTGTCATCTCGGTCCTGATAGCTCCTCTGGATCAAGATGAGATGCAGAGTCGGCGAGGGTGCGTCCTGATAGCTCCTCTGGATCAAGATGAGATGCAAAGTCGGCAGGGATAGTGGCAAATTCTCGTAGCACATAAGCAAGTACCATCTCCTCTTTTTCACTCTCCCATCTGTCATTTAAGCTGCTTCCTTTGAGAATTTGGACTGCCTCCGACATTGTGGGTCGTTTTGTTGCTGACTCTTGGACGCACAAGAGAGCCAGTTTGACTAATTTCTCAGCCTCTTTCTCATCGCAGTCTCCCCTCAAGTTCGGATCGACCAGACATCCCAACGCGATATGTTGCACAATGTCTTTCACCTCCTTAAAATCATCGATTCTTTTTCTGCCTAGAGGCTGCCAAAGATAAATCTTCGAACCAAAGATGAGCTCGAGAAGCACCACCCCAAATGCGAAGACATCAGTCTTTGCTGAGAAAATCCCGGACAATGCGTACTCTGGAGGAATAAATCCATAAGTACCCACTACTGTATTGGTTCTGTATAACTTTTCTGATCTATCCAGAGCAGCCATCTGGTGCGGTGCCCTGGCGCTTTTCGACTCCTGGATCTGCTGGTTCCAATCTTCATGGTTCACCAATCTTGCCAAGCCGAAGTCCCCAATGAGAGGGTCGAAGTTCTCATCCAACAAAATGTTCGAAGGCTTTATGTCGCGGTGAATTATCTGAAGACTGCATTCTTCGTGAAGATACGAGAGCCCTCTCGCCACTCCTAAGGCAATGTGCATCCGGGTAGGCCAATCGAGAGAGGGTTGCAATGCAGAGCACTCCCTCAAATGGGAATCCACATTTCCGTTGACCGCCAATGGATATACCAACAGGTACTCTACCGGTTGTGACCTTGCCTTTTTTTTCTTGACAGGTTTTTGTGGTTCCATTGAATCGCAAAAGCCGAGCACTTGGATCAGATTCCGGTGCCGGGCCATACTCCCAACCTGCACTTCAGCACAAGCCTGCTCTTCAGCATAGCCAGATGCTCGGGCACATCTTTTTATTGCCACCACAGATCCATCGAGCAAAATTCCTCTGTAGACCATACCAAACCCACCTCGGCCCAAAACATTCTCTTCGCTGAAATTGCCAGTCGCGACTTTCAGTTCCTGGTATGTAAATTGTCGAAGCTGTACCTGGGGATGAAGTAATTGGAGATTCGAGTCGTCGAATGATGTGTTCGGCCTCCAGCAAGAAACCTCGACGGCAGGGGCAGTGAACCCGCGAGAAACGCCATCAGCGGCTCGGCCCACCACAGCCATGGCTCGGGTGAAGCTCTTGCCAAGTGGAAGGCAAACGGTGGACGACGGAGAAGGAGAAGGAGCAAACAGAGTGTTAAAATCGACATCCTCGGTAAAATCGATTGTGTGAAATTTGAAAACCATCTTTCCTGGTTTTCCGATGCAATCAGTATTGCTGGTATGTGTCTGTACGGTTCACGCTCTGAAAGGGTGAAGATTTGATTTAAATGGAGCCTATGCCCCCTGGTTTCGCGTCGACCGGGTTGTTTCTAGGAAACATATTGGAAGGTGCCTGCTGCTGAACTTTTCAGCGCCGGAAGCGTCCCCGAAAGCAACGGTGAGGGGTGCAAGACTACGCGCTTGCGTTTCGCATGAGTCCTTCTAGTAAGGAGGGAGACCCCACGCCGGGTCAGAATCATTTCCTAAGTCAATTCATCTAAAAAATACGCATACCCACTCAAGATTTGATTTCTACTGTTGATAATCATGAAAAAATCAGTGATGGCTATTTTATGCGTGGACAGATTTTGGATTAGAATGAGTGATTTCTATTTAGATGAAAAAAGTTTATAACAGAATTGAAATTTAACTTAAAGTTTGAGATTTTTTTTTAGATAAATTAAATCGGGGGGCTATCTACGTCTTTGAAAAAATGATCACGTTAACTTGTATACATTTTTTTTTTTTGAAGGATTCCATCCATGACAGTCAAATAAGAACTACAAGCCCCATCATGCCAATACTTTTTCTCATGATATATAGAATAAAACTTGAAAAATCACAAATTCTTGATCAATAAACATCAATTTTTTGACAAAATTAGGTCATTCTTTTTTTGAATAAAAAATCGACGGCCCAATGGAGTTTGGTTCTGAATAAGCATTAAGTATTTCCAAAAAATTTCACTTCAGTTATAAAATATTTTGAATTTTCAAAAAAATAAAGACACAACAAATCTCATGACTTTCATATGA
Source organism: Eucalyptus dawsonii (assembly GCA_016097615.1). Lineage (NCBI taxonomy): Eukaryota > Viridiplantae > Streptophyta > Magnoliopsida > Myrtales > Myrtaceae > Eucalyptus > Eucalyptus dawsonii. The sequence continues at coordinate 23,354,602 of CM027881.1, read as the reverse complement.
CTCTCACACAGTTTTTTTCAACCATTTACTTGTCGTAACTTACAAAAAAAAAAAATATTCACGTAAGTATCATAACTTTTGATTCATCGTTTAAATGCGAAATTTCTTTTAAAACGATTACCCAAGTGTTAATTTATTTTGTTTTGGACAAATACCCGAGTGTTAATTTACTCGTAACTTCCGAAGCAACTCTCGCTCCTGCAACTCTCCCACCATCTCCTGGAAGTGAGAAGCTTTCTTCCGTCTCCTTCCTCCATCGCGCATTTCGCAATTCTAATGCATTCGAGCTTCCGAAGGATCGCCTGCTCCGACGTCCGCCTCTCCCTGACCCCCCGCCGCCGCGCCACCCGCAGGCCCATCTCCACTTCATCGCCGCCCCCGGACCCCGCGGAGCCCTTAACGCGGCCGCAGCTCAAAACCCTCGTCCTCGGCCGCTACGCCAAGAATGGCAAGTTCTCCGGCCTCGCCAGCCACGTCCTGGCTTCCCCCTCCGTCCTCCTCGCCGCCTGCCGGAACCTCGCCGCCCCAAGCCCTCCCGACGCGGCTCCCCTGCCTCCGCCTCCGCCTCCGCCTCCGCCTTCCTCTGCTCTGCTCGACTCCGTGTCGAGGCGCTTCTCGCTCTCCGAAATGGGCCGCGAGATCGCCGAGGGCCGGTTCGACGTCGCGGCGTGCTGCGTCCCGATGGCGCCCTCGAGAAAGAAAGGTGAGCCCCTGCTCCTGCCCGGCTTGAAACTGAAGGTCTTGATCGAGGCCCTCAGGATGGTTCTGGAGGTCGTATATGACGAGAGGTTCGCGACTTTCGCTTACGGCGGGCGTGTCGGCGTGGGGCGCCACACGGCTGTGCGATACTTGAAAACCTCTGTGCAGAATCCCACTTGGTGGTTCACTGTGAAATTCGACAGACAGAAGTTTGACTGTGCACATGTGAGCAAACTGTGTAAGGTCATTGAAGAGAAAATCGACGATTCTCTTTTCATTGATTTGATAAGGAGGCTGTTTGAGTGCCAATCCGTGAGCATTGAATTGGACGGGTGTTGTTTGGGGAGAGGGTTTCCTCAAGAGAGCGGCCTGTGTGCAATTTTGATTAATATATACTTCAATGGACTCGACAAGGAAATTCAGGATTTAAGGCTTCAAATGAATAAAGAGAATCTTAAGTCTGAGTCTAATGAGAATGTTTCGGATTCGACATCGAATGTGTTTTACAAGCCCGTGAAGGTGTACGCAGTTAGGTACCTGGATGAGATGCTGTTTATAACCTCAGGGTCAAAAATTTTGACTCTGGATTTGAAGAACAACGTTGTGAAATATATAGAAGAGAAGCTAGAATTGAAGGTAGATAGAGTGAGAACTGCAATTCACAGCCCTACGATGGAAAAGATTGAGTTCTTAGGGATGGAACTTCAGGCAGTCCCGCCTTCTGTTTTGCATCCCCCAATGTCAGAAAAAGCCGTGAGGGCTAGGAAGAAGTACCTAAGGCAGAAGGAAGTGAAAGCTTTAGAAATGAGAAATGCTAGGGAGAGGAATAGGAAGAAACTGGGATTGAAGATTTTGAGTCATGTTTTCAAGAAGTTGAAGTGCACAAATGAGTTCAAATTTGACATTCAAATTGAGAATGAGGTCAACGAGATTTTCAGAACATGGGCGGATGAAGTGGTGCAGGACTTCTTAGGATCTCTGGAGGAGCGGTATAATTGGCATCGGGTGCTCTCAGCTGGAAATTTCCTTTCTTTACAACGCATAAGAGACCAATTGCCACAGGAACTTGTCTTTGCTTACGACAAGTTCCATAAGGAAGTAGATAAGCACTTGTCTCCGGTCAAAGCTATGAAGGCATTAAAGGAAGAAGAAAGGAGAGAAGAAGAAGAAAAGGAACAGAAGTATGCAGAGATGACAGTTCATGATTTGACGAGATTGTGTGTTAGAGTTGATGCACCCATTGGAGCTGTTCGGAAGGCAGTTAAAATGGCTGGATTTACAAACAACATGGGTCGTCCTAGACCAATAAAGCTACTCCTTGCTCTAGACGATGCTGATATCATCAAATGGTATGCAGGTGTAGGGAAAAGATGGCTTGACTATTTCTGTTGCTGCCACAACTTCAAGATGGTTAAAACAGTTGTAACTTATCACCTGAGGTTCTCTTGCATTTTAACTTTAGCAGAGAAGCACGAATCGACCAAACTTGAAGCAATTAGGCATTACTCCAAGGATTTAAAAGTCTTGGATGCATGTGAAAATGAAATGTTCTACTTTCCCACTGAAAAAGAGGTTAAGATGATGGGAGATAGAAACCTTTCAGATCCAAAGCCTGTTGATGGGGTTCTAACTTTGACGCTGATTAGATTGGCTTTCGATTGTAAGCCACTTCATTCCTGTATTGCACATTTCTGTGACCGAACCGATGTAGTTTTTTATCGGATACGATTACTCCAAAACAGATTAAATGTAAACCCACTGAACGAGGAGAAGTGGATCTCAGGGTTGGGTGTTATCCATGAGAGTTTGAATCGCAAGTGCCTTCCTGTCTGTCCTGTCCATATAGATGATTTGTACATGGGAAAAATCACACTTCAAAACATTGATGTTGGTTCATTTGTGGATGTGGATGATCTATGATTCTTTTGGTTGGATTCCCAGTTCCTGAGTGGTATCATGGTGGATTGAGACCTTCTGAATTGGGCGAACACTGTGCACAGGTAAGTGCCCCACTTAAGCATCAGTTCTCACTTGGGTTTGCTTAGATGTCTATTTTTTCTCTCTAACTGATCTGCTTATTCTTTCCAAATGGGGTTGCCTGAATTGTGCTCAATATGCATCAACCACGGTATAGTCTAGATGTTATGAGTGTTCTAGCCGCCACATCATGTGCTCATTTTATAGCTGGATCCTTACTTTCTGTTGGCCATTGACTTGGTTGTTGTTCCCATATAAATGTGCCAGATTGAATAGAACACCAAAATCAGTGTTTACTTTTAATTCTACGCTTATCTTGATTATTCTACTCAATGCGGGCCCAGTTTCCTAGCTGTTGGAAAATCTGAACTAAAACTACACATAGCATGTTTAATCTGATGGAGACGAGTGATTGGGTGGACTGATAGTCCAGCCGTAGAACTCAGTTTTGACCTCAAGCATCTTACCCTTAAGGGTGATTATTTTGCTGCCTTAAATAACACCGTACTGAGTAGAATTTCTGAGGTGCACCAGCATCTGGCTAGCTCTTTGTTTTCTTAAACAAGTTTATTGGTTTTAGCTGTAATGTCTGCAAGCACTACAACATTTACAAATGATTTGTGTGCCTTCTTGCCTTTCTCTGAAAGTTTTTTTGTATGCTCATGCGCACGTTGGTACCTGCCAGCCTAGATGTAAACATCCCTACTCCCTAGTCTCACCCCATCCTGTGCCAGTAGGCCAAATGCTGAGGATACCTTTCTTCTCTAATTGCAATACCAAGATGCCTTTTCCTAATGATGGGATATGCACCTCTCACCTTAGAATGTCAGGTGACCTACTGGATATGCCTTTGGTCTTGAATTTAGACCGAGTCTTATGTATTAACTTTGTCATTTCTCACTGCAGATTTTTTATGACAAGTTGAAAATAAGCAGTAGGATTTGCCCTACCTCAAACTGACCTGACATCTTAGATATACTGAACTAGAGGAGAACCTTAGTCATCAACCCAACTGAGTGAGTGGTACACTCACATGGGGATGATCATGGGCACAGGGAAAGAATTCATCATAATTCATGCTCAAATAGTGTCGATATTCATGAAACTTGACATCAAAGATCATTGCCACACTGCAAAGAAGAGGGAAGCATTAGCCAGACTGCAACCAGAAATGGGTGAGGGGTGTTGCTTAGAACATCATCAAAACTGAGTATGTGCACTCTGTCTCCTGGTTATTTTCTTTTTTCTTTGTTTCTTTGCTGGTTGCCTTTGAACATCTCTTGCTTACCACCTGATTTTTGTTTTGCAACCCAGATCCTGATGATTTGCTGTTCAAGGTCAAGCCTAACTGTTTCCTAAGGTGGTAATCTCTCCAAAGCTAATTCTGTTATTGAACATTGCCTGTGGCAGATGATACATTGCATTTGATTCTGCGGCTAGCAGGAACTTTGACTCTCTGATTTCTTGGTTGTATTTGCCAAGGAACACAGATGCATGACAGAGCTTGTTTATAAGTTGCTCAACCCTGATGTCAGCCTTCTCTGTTTACTCTGCAAAGTGTAATGAACATAGAAAATGAAGAAAGCATTCTAAGAGGATCATCTCGGATCAAAAAACACTTATGGAGCGAGATGAGATGTCAAGTCAGAGACAATGCCATTAGAATTAGGGTGGGTGTCCAGTCTGATCAGAGCCACATCCTCTTTTCTTCCTCGCCTATCCTTCAACCTTGCTGTTCCCTTCAAGAATTTGGACTACCTCTGACATGTTGGATCATTTCTTAGGAGAAAATTGGGTGCATATCAGAGCCAGTTTGATAAGCTTATCGGCCTTGTTTTCACTGGAATCACCCTGCATACTTGTGTCCATCAGCAGATCCAACTATTTATCTTCCACAAGTTCTTCCACCCAGTCAAATGATGAAGCGATCTTTCTCGTAATCAGAGAAAGATCATGACGAGTATAACCAGAGACAAACTATAAAAGCACCCATCATAAGCAGAAGCATTAGTCTTCACAGAGCATCACCTTCAAAAATGTATTCTGGAGCCACATAGCCCGTAGTACCATCATAATAAGTAGAGTGAGAATCTTCAAAACTGTATGGAAGCAAACAGGTCTTCTCTTGGTTATACTATGTTGTATTTTCAAGCTCACCATCAAGACGTCAAACGGTATCTTCACACTTGATGAATTTCGCCAGACCAAAGTGTGGAATGAGAGCCTTGAATTCCTTGTCCAACAAAATGTTTGAAGGCTTGATGTCACAATGAATTATCTGGATATCACAATTCTCATTGAAGACAGGGAAGCCCTCCTGCTACTCCTTGTTCGATGGGCATCTGTGTTGGCCAGTTGAGAGAGGGCAGCAATCCAACCTGTTGCCTGCGCTGCTGGTGCTTACATAAACTATGAGCCATTGTTCCATAAGCCAATAAATGGTATACAAGGAAGACTCTTGCTATTTTGTGTTCGTTTTTACAAGTTCCTGCAATTGTGCTTCCTTTCAAAAGCCAATTATTTTGAGCAGATTCCAATGAATGGTTGCTCTCCGGTCCTGTCATTCTGCTCGAAACTGTGCACGACAAAGCAGGAGGCTTGCATGGTTCGCATCTTTTTACTGCCACAAAAGATCCATCAGCTAACTGGCCTTTATAGACCTCAGCATATGCACCTCTGCCAATCAAGGGTTCTTTTAGCTCCGTCAGAGAAGTTTTAGGATTTAGTTCTTCAGCAACGTTTGTGTGAAAACTGCAAGAGTTCCTTCTGATTACATTAAGAAATCTCAACTGTGGAGGTGGCACCGTTGGCAAATCGTTCTGTGACTGCAAGAGCTCTAACGCAACCATTCCTGAACGCAAGGCAAATAGTGGATAGCAGAGAAGTAAGATGAGAGAACAGTGTTGACACGGCAATGTTTTCTTTGAGATCGACAGTGGAGAACTTGAAAATCATCTTTTTTACCGCTCTCTATCAAAATGTGGAGTCACCGTTTTTTAATGTCTGGGTTGTAATTTTGCGAAGGCCCTTTTTTCCTATTTAAGATTACGCCCTCGGGGAACTGATGTTCAGGAAGTATTCTAGAAAGTATTGGATTGGCAATGATGAGTTCCGCGTCCATTGAAGTTCCAACTGAAGTGGTTGAGATTCGATGTGTAATGCAAGGAGACATGAGTGTATTCATCCAAAAAATAATCACCTTCAATCGGAAGGCCAACGCTGGATGGACCGAGTGATCTTTTCAAGGAAAATTGGTCACGGAGGAGAGCGATACAGATGAGTTCTTCGGCATTGTGTAAGTCCTAATCACCATCCAATCCCACATCTCTTGACTTTCAACTTTTTATGTACCCGAAGGCTTCATCACCGCTCTGAGTCTTGATCTTAAGGCAAGATTGTTTGCCTTCTGCTAATGCCAAATCGATCTTTGCTGGGGAGCTCAATGAGGGTGTGAATTGAATTTTGAGAAGATTCTTAGAAGCTCTTAACTGAGTCCATTTCCTCCCGGTGATGGAGCCACCAGTCAATGCATCGGTGAACGAAGTATTTTAGGGAACGTCAGCATAAGAGAAACTGTCACATGCAAATCATAGTTTCAAGCAATCTGATAGACTGGGCAATGACATTTCTAGCGGCAAGCAGGTTTTGTAAGACGAGATTTTACCTATTTTAAGAGTAGAAAATGTTGCATTGGCTGACACCTCTCTGAGACTTGGTATGTTAAGTTCTTATGTTATTTTTAGCTTTTATAAAGCACATGAACGAAAACTATCAAAACAGGATTTTGATGGACACAGTTGAGAATGAAAAAGGAGGGCATTGGATCTCCATATAGGTGATCTTCTGTAATGACCAACTGTCGTATCCAGTTAACTATATATATACCAAACTAATCAGTATTTTGACAAAGTTGTCATCTGTCATTGGAATTTCTTTTGTAGTTTAGGGTGCTCTTCCATGCTTAAAATGCCTTAGGATTAAATCCAAGCCTCTGAATCATGAGTAGATGCACGCGGACTATCATAGTAGGAAAGTCCTAGTCTTTGAGTTAGACGTCCTGAGTTATTGAATATGCTAACTGATCTGTCATGGTCAGTCAGCATCAGAACAAGAACCGGAAACATGAACAAACAAGTGAGGATGCTTTCTATCTTGGATGATCGGTGGAGTCAATGTGCAAGATCACACTACCCAACTTTCGCGGGACTACATTCCTTTTATGTTGCTTTTTCCAAGTTAAGTACAAGCTAAAAATGACCACGACCATTCCTTTTATGTCCATTAACCCAGAAATGTGATGTTATCTCTGAAGCAACACAATAAATTATATATCGCATGGTTGAAATCAGCAATCGCCAACTTTTGTTCATCTATCACTGTCCACAATCAAAATAGGCAGAAAATTCGATGCAACAAGCAAGAAACAAATGCTGTAAATGCCAAGCGCAAATGCGAATGTCCAGCTAAGCGTTTTGGTTATAATAGTCTGCAGAAACCCTATGAACACATTGGTTAATCTTTACCAATTAATCGAGCAGTCTGTTGTCAGTAACAAGCACCAAAGACCACAAATCTTCCTAAAGATGTGAAATATGCTTACACCAAAATATGTAAACACTGACAGCAACTTCAATCGAGTCATTCTACACTGAAGTTATAAGCGTTCCCTTCGACCATCCTGACCACTTGCAACGTATGGGGCGTCTCCATGGCAACCTCTCCGTACACGCTGTAGCTAATTTAATCAAATTCAGCATCTCTTCTTCCACGTACTTCCATTGCAAAGAGGAGTCAATTAGCACATCCAGATTCCTTTCATCAAAAGCACTTTTCACCCATTCGAACACATTAGTCATTGGCAAGTCGAGCCAGATCCGAAATGCTCCTTCCCGTTATCACTTCGAGAAGCATGACCCCATATGCATATACATCAGTCTTTGTCAAACATCTTCCCGTGATATAGTACTCGGGATCCATATGCCCATGTGTTCAGGACACTTTACTTTCGATGCAAATTTATTCGTAGTCCATCAACACTGCCAGTCCAAAATCTGAGAGAGCCACTCGGTATTTCTCATCCAATAGAATATTCGAAGCTTTAATGTCTCGATGGATGATCTTGGGATCGCAGTCTTCATGCAAGTAAGCGAGCGCCTTGGCAACTCCGTTCTTAACCCTCATCCTTACTGACCATTCCAGGGTGGTCCCTCGATCCAAAAGATTTGACCGAGATGATCTCAAATGATTTGCTACGCTTCCACGAGGCACAAACGAATAAGCTAGAAATAGTTCTGTGGGTATGATGCAAAACACAAGCAGACCAAGCACGTTGCGGTGCTTGACTATTTTGCTCGCTTTCAGTTCCGTCAGGAACCCTGCTAGGTTGCTTCCTCCCAATCTCTTGACGGCCGCTGGAAAACCGTCCACTAAGCTTCCCCTGTAAACCGTGGAAAATCAGCCCTTACCCAGAACACGGGCAAAATTATTTGTCGTGAGTTGTACCTCACGTAGAGAAAACCTCTTGACTAGTCCTAGATGTCTCTCCAGATCCTCTTCAGAAGGCATACAATTACTTGAAGAATCCCCCAGTTGCTTCTTCAAGACTCGCCACCACCACGGAAGCTGGCTTGGTAGGGCCAGGCATGAAGAAACAGAGGGAGCTGCATCTCCTTTCACGATAGACCTTACAGAACTGCAACTTGCTTTGCCAGAGGACGGTGACGAAGGAGCACTCACTGGTGGCGACGAACCCAGGCAGGTATTGAACATGTCCTCTATGTAAGTGGAGATTAGTTTGAACACTATTTGAAACCCAGATAGATAAGAGTCACTTTCGACTCCTCAGAGCTCTGATGCGAGAAGCGCTTGAACTTGGTGGGAAAAGATACGAGAATGAGAATGAGGTAGCTGTATCAAAGTCTTTGATCTATCATTCCAGGCTGAACTGAGGGAATTACAACTGGGCATGGCCATGGATCATACATGTAGCCGCCACATTTCAGTTTGACTGTTTTTGCCCACCGATCCCACTCGCTTTGTCAAATTTTTCAAAGTAGAGACATCACAACACAACAGACACCATCAATTTTTTATTGTGAAGGTTGCAAGACTTTGAGCCGATAACATTGAACCAGCCATTGATTATGTAAAATATGGGTTTTGACCCAGTCAAAAAGAAAAGAAAAAGGTAGAAGTTTCAGCAGAGAGAGAGAGAACTCGAGAGTTTTCGGGAGAGGGAAAAGAGAAGAGAGAGTGAGAGAGAGAGAGAGGGGAAGAAAAGACAGAAAAAAAAAGGGAAAAATAAAAGAAAAAGGAGGAGATAAAAGGGAAAGAGAGAAGGAAAGAAGGGGAGAGAGGGACGGTAGAGAGCTCGAATGCAGAGAAGAAGAAAGAGAGAAAGAAGAAGAAGAAGAAGAGGAGAAAGGAAAAGGAGGGGCTTCGTGCGTTCTCGTCATGGAAGCCTCGCCAAGCCGCATTAACTATGTAACGCAACACCCGGTAAGCGCTCGTGCCGCCCATTTGTTCAATTGGAGTAATTTTGGACCTAGAGCTTGAAATTCGGAATTTTGGGAAAATCGAGCGGCGAATTGTGATTTTTGAGTCGTTAAGCTGGATATTTTTATAGAAATGGTACTTTGGGATGTTGTGAAGCTATAGTATCTTACGGATCGTGATTTGAGCTTGCGGTTTGTCCGGAAAGGAATTTTGAAGTCGGGGGCGCATGCTGGTACTGTAGCGAACAGTAAGCTTCGAGCTTTTTTTTTGTTGTTTTCAGTACTGTTTTGGGGTGGCTGAGTTAGGGTTGTTGTTGTACGTTAAGAGAGCTTTCTAAAGACTATAAGACGGCTTGAAACAGAATTTTGTGGAGGAAGTTATGGTGCGACAAAGTCGGCGCATGGGCTGCACCTTGCGGGAAATCGATGGGTTTTCGATAAATGCGAGCTTTTGTGGCGCATATGTGTCGTTTTATTGAAAAATAGGCATAGTATAGACGAGTTGTTATGCGAATATCCTTTTTACTCAGCCTTTTGATAATGTTTTTCCGTTAATTATTAGGGATTCGAGTGCGTTGGTTCGAGTGAGCGTTGTAGTTGATTTTCAACTTTCCCAGGTGAGTGGTGCTATCTCTTCTAAGAATTTATAAGCTCATGTTTTTAAAATGATAAATTATTGATATTTAATGAGTTATGAATAAGCATATTTGTTGCATAAAATTTGAATCGAGCATTTACTGCGTTTTGGTATTTAAGAATAGTGTGAGAATTTTTGGTGGAAATATATGTTCTGTTTGATGAACGAAGTTGAGAAATATTACATATTTTGAGTTTGTGAAACCTTTTTACGAAGATCTCGGCTTTAAGATGATTTATGGAAGGCTATATGAATATCGATTTGTGACGAGCTTTTTGAAATGTATTTGATTTGAAATTGATTTATGAGACGAATCTTGAACATTATTTGAGAATGTTTTATTAAATGTATTTTTGGCAGATGAGTTGAGTTGCAAAACATTTTGGGGATATATTAAATGATTTATGGATTTGGTTTGAGAATTATGGATGGTGTTGTTTTGGATTGATGTGGATGCTCAATATCGCTGTGAGCCCAGCGAGGGGCTTGTGGGTATGCGCATACTATTCTAGGATATCCTTGTGGGCCGAGCCACCGGCTAATAATAGGTGGAGACCTTGCCAAGGGGGGAATCTTGGTCGCCTCGTCACTAGGCGTTGTATCGTGACCATGGTTGGATATTGAGCAATGGATTGGTCAATGGAGTGAACCATTGACATGTGATATGAGTTGGGTCGATGGAATGGACCATCGACGTGTAATTTGAGATTAGTCGATGGAATGGACCATCGATGTGAAATTTGAGATTAGTCGATGGAATGGACCATCGATATGTAATTTGAGATTAGTCGTTGGAATGGACCATCGACGTGTAATTTCATTTGATTATCAATATGTGGTTTGATGAGATTAATCAATGGAATAGACCATTGATGCATGTTTTATGAGATTAACCAATGGATTAGACCATTGGCATTTGCTTATTATTATCTTGAATATTTTTGCTTTGAACATATTGTGTTAAAGTAAGAAAAGTTATATTTTGGCTTTGAAGGTTTGTTAAATTTCTGGGTTTGGTGTGGTATGAGATTAACCAATGGAATGGACCATTGGCGTGTAAATTAGTGAAATTGATCAGTGGATTAGACCATTGATGTTTATTTCGATGTTATTATGAAATTATTATTTTTGCTATAAATATAGCTATGTGGAAGCATATGAAATTTATTCTTATTACTATATGTTTGTTATATCATATATTTGGGTTAAAAGAGTTGCGGTTTGATTTTATAAATATGCATAGTGGGTGCTCGATCTACTTAGAAGAGGTGCACTATTCACTGAGCCGTGGTTGCTCACCCCTTTATTTTACAATGTTTTTCAGGTCCCTCGATTAGCGATGAGTAGATATGAGAGCGATATGGATGTGGGGACTTTTAAGAGTTGGATTTTTTGGGAGCTTTAAGGCTGCGTCCTTTAAGTGGAAGGACGGCCGTGTCATCCCCCATTCTTGTTGGTTTTGGGGTGTGACAGATTAATCAAAGGTTGTGGTTTGAACTTGGAAGAGGTTGAACTTTTATAATTCCCATTTATGCGTTCAACTCATATTCTGGAAATTACTTCACAATAGACTGTAATCTCGCTAACCTCCGTGAAACAGCAGCCAAAGGGCAAAAAATGAAGGGAGTCTGTAGACAGACTTGTGACCACTCCTGCCGGAGACTCCAGATGATGGGTCCAGTGACAGATCGCATTTAGGGAAACCCACCAGAGGCGATAATCACGCTCTGGTCATGCGGACACGATTTGTCCAATCATGGTTTTTATTGATACACTTATGTTATGAACTCGTTATGATTGGCATTTGAAGGGCCCTTGCAAGTGAAGATTCAATCCCAATTCTGATGCTGCGATTTCTTTTGAATACTAGTGTTGCTTGGTTTTGGCCTGAAGGCTAGAGCCAGATGAAGAATTGGCTCGGCTGCAAATACAATTCTGCTCATGCAATTGGCAGATTCTTAATCTAAACAAACTTAAAAGGACAGTTCTCTAACCGTAGCTAGGATTGGACACTTTTTTCCGTCTTAAGCGCATGATATATGCTGTGAAATTAATCAAGAAGTGGAAGACTAATTGGCACAGACTAGTGCTGATTAATTTTTGCATTTCTTGACACTGCTCCATTGTTTGCATGACTGTCACTGACACTGTTATGAGGTGGACGTCCGAACGGAGCTTGTGTTCTGTGAACCAGAAGGTCAGGTAAGAGAACATCTGAAGCAGAAGCGTTTTTTCAGATTAACTTTGATAGACATTTCGGGGAAGCAAAAGAAGAATCGGACATCAATGAAGTCTTTAATGTTCTGGCTACCACGGATGCCTGAGCATTGAAGACAACTTGGTCAGGACACCGATTTAATTTGCCTTTTGCCTTTCCATACATTAGATAAAAAAATATGTAAACCAGATGAAAATGAAACGAAGTATTCGCAGCTGTCGAATTATAAAGTTCATTACATGAAGAAAGTGTTGCTCTGGTCAGGCGCTACAACATTCACGACAACGGCGGTTTCCTCTCTTACATTAGAAAACATAAAACTAGAAGGCCAAGAACTATGGAAATCGACCCCTACCTGGAATGGAACTTGGGAGAACAGCAGATGCTCTTCAGGGAGTTCCATCTTCTTGATCCATCCACCTAAGTGTCCTTCAGGAACTCAGTGATACACCTATAACTAAAAGATACAAAATATTAAAAAGAAAAAAAAAAGATACGGGGAAGTCTGTCAGACAGCCGTGTGACCATCCCAGCCCGAGTGGGCTGAGAACGATCCTCTACAGCTCTAACGGATCCAAACAGGACCCAAGAGAGCCGTTAATCACGCTCTGGTCACACGGCCATGGTTCATCCACCAGACTTTGGTTCCTGTCTCCTTAGGTCTCAAGGACACAGAGGTACGAGCCTATAGAACAGATCCTGTTCAAGTAAGGTCGTGGCCTAACCTTCTCAATGCCCTCATCAAATACTGATTATTCTTCGAGTGCGCTATCGATGTGGGACTTTAGGAGGTCGTGCGCGTTAAGCGCACTCATCCCACAACCTCCCTCCCCTGGTTTCTTCTCTCTGTTTTTTTCCCCTCTGTTTTTGTGTTTGTTATCTCGCAGCTTAGCTAAGGGGCGATTTGCAGTGTTCTCATTTGCAGGTTTTTTGCGTTCAACGGAGAACGTAACTTTTCCTGAATGTGAAAGAGAACGATGCTTTACTGTGACAGACCCGAAGAGTCTTGTCTTTTTCGAGTAGAGGAGAGATGCATTGTACGGCTGATAATCAATGGCTGCCGATTGGGCTCGGTATAACCCAACACAGTTTTCAAGCCCACTTGAGAGGGAGGGAGAGAGAGAGATGAGGATACAGATTATTATTTTTTATAAGACTATTTACCTTTATCTTCTCCTTTTCAAATGAACCTCTTTCCTAGGCTTCAAAGGAGGATTGTAAGAGGAGACATGTCACTTCCTCCCTCCTTTCCTCCTCTTTTTCTTTTCCTCTTTTTTTACTATTTCATTTCAATTTTAACTTTACTTTTCAAAGTATTAATAAGAGACGAAAATTATGAGCCAATTATAAAATTATTTACAAATATTTCAGGGTTCAATAGTTCGTATTTGCAAGTGTAATTGTCCGAATGAATTAGGCTATATATTCATTTTGAATAATTAATTTTGAACAAAGATATTGGTCAACTAGATGAGTTGAATCAAATTAGTATTTAACCATATCAGATTGAAATTAGATTAGTTTCATAATTTCCTTATCTTAGGCCATCCTTGACTATCATATACTTTTCATAATTTTCTTTTCCTTGCATGATTACAAAAACAAGCAATGTTGTTTTACTTATATATTATATTCTAATTTTAAATATATATATATATATATAATATATATATATATATGGATTTATATGAAAGAAATTGCTCATATGATCACCAAAGATCAAAGAAATAATTTCTCATTGAATTTTTACAAAATTAAAATAAATGAGAGAAATTATGGTTTATTTTGTATCTATGAAACCCATAAATATTAAAATAATTTAAAGGAATTGATATTAAGAAAAATATCCAATCTTTCGAATGTTATGTGTGTATACATATATAAGTTTTGCATCTAAAAGAAATCAGCACATCTCTATAAGTAATTTAGAATAATTAATTTCAAAGAAAGATTCCCATTTTTAATTGTTATGGAGGTATATATTTCATGGTTCATTTTGTATTTATATGAAATCAAAAGATCTCTACAAGTAACTAAAGTAATTGCAAGGGAAAGATTCACGCTTCACATCATCTTATTATGCATCCAAACATGGTAGTAATGATATCACTTCATCTTAATTCTTTTAGAAAAAAACATATATATATATATACACTTCACATCATCTTACTTAGACCAATAACAAAGTGAATCATAAAAGTTGACTACTATTAGAAGATAATAGAAATATTTATGAAAAAAATACTTTCATTATTGGTCAACCTTACAACATTAGGCAACAAAATTATATGAGAAGCACGGCTGACAAGACTAGTGAAATTAATGAAAATGATGATAGTTGACGATGATGCAAATCATAAATTCACACAAGTGAACAGAATACAAAATCTTAACTACTTATACGATTTCCCAGCTTGAGAGTAAGATAGTTTTAGTACTTCTTTGGCTATGATTATTGGCTTTTAATCGAAAGGCCAAGCCTCCTCATATATGGTGATTCGGTCCCGTATGATCTAAGCTATTGTCTATAGTCAAAGTCGAAGCTGAAAAAATAGCTGCTCTAATGCTCTACTACATGACACTTCATTTTGCTTCCGAAACTACCATGTAAAATTTATATATTCTATTTATATTGAGCTGAAATTTGAAAAACATGGATCGAGAAGATAAATTAAAATTCTCTCTTACTGAGTTTAAACTTTAAAAAGGATAAACTAGAGAAAAGTATTTTAAATTAAACTCTCCATTGATAATTTATTTTCAATGTAATTTCTTAGACGTATTTGTGAACAGCAAAAATTTAAGCCATAAAATGCTGCGTATATATTTCAATGCTCAATTTTGATTTGCAAGCATAACTCTCCAATCAAATCAGGACATGTATACAAGGTAGAACAATTAAACTTGAACGAGAATATCGATTGATTGGAAAAGCTAAATCAAATTAGCATTATCCACATGACTTTAACAATTAATTCAACATCGGTTTAAAAAACTAAAATTTGGTCTAATCTTTCTGGAGCAATGGAAATTTCGAATAGTTGACCATGATCATTTTGCACTATTTGAATATAATCTTTCTAGGAAGAATTTTCACCTTGCTTGTATTGCAATGTACATGAATAGACAATCGATAACAAAATGATAATATACGAGATGGAGCTTGGATAGAAAAAGTGAACTCCACCATAGTCCAAATGACCCAAAGGCCATGCTCTAAACCCAAAAAATGTTTAAATGTTAGAAATAGACTTTGTGATGCAGGTCCTAGTGGAAGAGATCCTCTGATAATTGAGGGTGGTTTGAGTCTGACCCAAAAGAAAAAACAAAGAAACTCGAACTCATTCCAAGATTCATCCGTCGTCGTCTTGTACTATCTTGATGTTTGCATTGGGCTCTTCTTGACCTTCCACTGATAAATGTACTGTCTTGAAACATTGCGCAAGTCAGTTTTTAAAGAAGAAAAACGTATGTTGAGACACGTTCTTCTTGTGATGGCCACAAATGAAAACGTGCTCTCCTAATGACCAAAAAAAAAATTGTACAATGGCCCAACACTCCAATGCACTTATATGCAGTGTCGGTGGAATATAGGTTGGTTTTAAAACTTCATGGGCAATGAGTGGTCCAAAGACCATCCAATTAATTGGCTCATTTTGTAATTCCCGACAGGTACAAGGCATCGGCCCAGGAAGAGCAACGTCAACTCCTAATAGATTCACTGAACATTAGGAGCCCATGATCATCCTCTGCATCTTCAAAACCCTGTAAACCAATAAGACAGCAAAAGAAAGTGCTAAAATTGGATGATGATGGATCCACTTAAATAGATAAAATTATCTCCAAAACAACATGGTAAAAAATCTGTAACGCGATTAAAATCAATGACCGCTATCTCCTAAAGAAGCCAAAAATGACCACGACCACTCGTTTTATGTCCATTTACCCAGAAATGTTATCGCTATCTCTGAAACAACAAAATAAAATATCTGTCGTATGGTTGAAATTAGTAATCACCAGCTCTTGTTCATCCATCGTTGTCCACCATCAAAATAGGCAGAAAGTTTGATGCAACAAGCAAGAAACACATGCTGTAAATGTCAAGCCCGAACTCGAATGTTCAGACCAGCGTTTTGGTTATGGTAGTTTGCAGACACTTTATGAACATAAGTTTCCCTTGGTTGTCTTTACCAATTCATCGAGCAGTCTGTTGTCATTAACAAGGCATCGAAGACCGCATATCTTCACTAAAGATGTGAAATATGCATACACCAAAATACGCACTGACAACGACACCTAGTTCAATTGGGTCATTCTACACTGAAGTTATAAGCATTCCCTTCAACCATCCTGTCCACTTGCGACATATCGGGATCCACATGCCCACTTGTTCCGGCCACATCACTTTCGACGCAAGTCTCTTCGTAGTCCATCACCACTGCCAGTCCAAAATCTGAGAGAGCCACTTGGTATCTCTCATCCAAATGAACATTCAAAGCTTTAATATCTCGAAGATCTCGGGATCGCAGTCTTCATGCAAGTAAGCTAGCCCCTTGGCAACTCTGGTCGCAATCCTCATCCTAGGGTGGTCCCCCGATATAAAAGATTTGACCGAGATGACCTCAAGTGATGTGCTACGCTTCCGTGAGGCATAAACTAGAAATAGTTCTGTGGGTATGATGCAAAACCCAAGCAGACCGAGCACATTGGGTGCTTGACTATGCTGCTCACTTTCAGTTTTGTCAGGAACTCTGCGAGGTTGCTTCCTCCCAATCTCTTGACGGCTACTAAAGAACCGTCCACTAAGCTTCCCTTATAAACCGTAGAAAATCCACCCTACCCAGAACACGAGCAAAATTATTCGTCATAATTTGCACCTCACGTAGAGAAAACCTCTTGGCTAGTCTTAGATGACTCTGCAGATCCTCTTGACAAGGTATACAATACCCCGGTTGCTTCTTCAGGACTTGCCGCCACCAAGGAAGCTTGCTTGGTGGGGCCAGGCACGAAGAATCAGAGGGAGCTGCATCACCTTTCACAATAGCCCTCACAAACTGCAACTTGCTTTGCCAGAGGACAGCCACAGAGGAGGACTCGCTGGTGGCAACAAGCCCGGACGGGTATCGAACCTGTCTTCTATGTAACTGGAGCCTAGCTTGAACAGCATTTGAAACCCAGATAAGCAAGAGTCGCTTTGGACCTCTCAGAGCTCTGACGCAAGAATCGCTCGATTGGTGGGAAATGATTACGAGAATGAGAATGAGGTAGTTGTATCAGAGTCTTTGATTCATCATTCCAGGCTGAACTGAGGGAATTACTAATGGGCATGGCCACGGATCATCTATGTGGCTGCCACATTTCAGTTCGACTGTTTTTGCCCACCAATCCCACTCGTTTTGGCAAATTTTTCAGAGTAGAGACATCATAACACAAGAGACACCATTTTTCATTGAAATGGTTGAAAGACTTTGAGCCGATAACTTTGACCAGCCATTGATTAATTAAAGGTTGTGGTGTGAACTTGGAAGAGGTTGAACTTCTATAATTCCCATTTATGCCTTCGACTCAGATTCTGTAAATTACTCCACAAACAACCGTAATCTCAATAACCTCTGTGAAACAGCGGCCAAAGGGTTAAATATGAAGTCAGTCTGTCGGACAGACGTGTGACCACTCCAGCCAGAGACTCCAGCGGAGATCAATCCTCTTATGGCTCTGATGGGTCCAGTGCTAGATGGCATTTAGGGAAACACACCGGAGCCAATAACCACGCTCTGATCGTGATGGTTTAATTGATTCACTTATGTTATGAACTCGTTATGATTGGCTTTTAAAGGGCCTCGCAAGTGAAGGTTTAGTCCCAATTCTGATGCTGCTGTTTCTTTTAAATACTAGAGTTGCTTGGTTTTGGCCTGAAGGTTAGATCCAGATAAAAAAGAATTGGATCCACGCTAATACGGACATGCCCATACAATTGGCAAATGCTTAATCTAAACAATCTCGAAAAGACAGTAATCAAACAGTTGATGAGATTGGACACTTTCTGCTGTCTTAAACACATGATTTATGCTGTGAAATTAATCAAGAAGTGGAAAGATTGGCACAGACTAGTGCTGATTAATTCTTGCATTTCTTGACACTACTTCATTGTTTGGTTGACTGTCAATGACACCATTATGAGGTGGACATCCGAACGGAGCCTGTGTTCTGTGAACCTGAAGGTCAGGTAAGAGAACATTTGAGTTTTGTTGTCCTCATGCCAGAAACATCTGGAGCAGAAGCCTTTTTTCAGATTAACTTTAACAGGCATTTCGAGGAAGCAAAAGAAGAATCAGACGTCATGAAGTCCTTAGTGTTCACTGTTCTGGCATCCGAGAACATTAAAGACAACTTGGTCGGGACACTGATTTAATTTGCCTTTGCCTTTCCCTACATTAGATAAAATATATGTAGACCAGATGAAAAATGAAACAAAGTTGTTCGTAGCTGTTGAATTATAAATTTTAATTATACAGAGAGTGTTGCACTTGTCCCGCACTACAACACATGACAACAGCGATTTTCCTCTCTTAAATTGGAAAACATAAAACTAGAAGGCGAAGAACTTTGGAAAAATCGACCCCTACCTGGAACGGAACTTGGGAGAACAGTGTCCTTTATCAACTCAGTGATTCACCTGTAACCAAAAGATGCACCAGCCCAAAAAAAAAAAAGAAAAAGATAAGGGGAGTCTGTCAGACAGCCGTGTGACCATCCCAGCCCGAGTGGGCTGAGAACGATCCTCTACAGCTCTAATGGATTCAAGCAGGACCCAAGAGAGCCGTTAATCACGCTCTGGTCACACGCCCATGGTTCATCCACCAGACTTTGGTTCCTGTCTCCTTAGGTCTCAAGGACACAGAGGTACGAGCCTATAGAACAGATCCTGTTCAAGTAAGGTCGTGACCTACTCCGCTTGCTCCCCGGCTTAAATACCGATTGTTCTTCGAGAGCGCTATCGATGTGGGACTTTAGGAGGTCACGCGCATAAAGCGCACTCAACCCACAACCTCCCTCCACCAGTTTCTTCTCTCTTTTTCCCCTATTATTCTCTGTTGAAGTCTCGTAGCTTAGCTTGGGGCGATTTGTCATGTTTTCATCTGCAGGTTCTTTGCGTTCAAGAGATAATGCAACTTTTCCTGAATGTAAAAGCGAACGATCCCCCAAAGAGTCTTGTCTTTCTTTTAGCAGAGGAGAAGTATTTAATGGCTGATAATCAGTGGCTGCCGATTGGGCTCGGTGAAACCCAACACAGTTTTCAAAGCCCACTTGAGAGAGAGAGAGAGAGAGAGAGAGTAGTAGGAGGATACAAATTATTATTTTTATGAGACTCTCTACGTTTATCTTCTCTGCTTCTCAAGTATAACTTTTACAAAGTGTCAAAGGAGGATTGTAGGTAGACACGTGTCACTTCCTCCCTCCTCTCCTCTTTCTATCCCTATCTTTTTTTACTATTCAATTTCTATTTTAACTTTACTTTTCAAAGCATCGATAACAAAAGAAAATTATTAGCCAAATATAAAATTATTTCTACACATTTCAGTGATCAATGGTTCTTATTTGTAAGAATAATTGTCTTATCAAATTAGGTTATGCATTCATTGAGAACAATTAATTTTGAATAGAGATATTGCTCAATTGAATGGGTTAAGTCAAATTAGTATTCATTTGTATAAAATTAAAAGTAGAACGGTTTCATAATTCCTTATTTTAGGCCATCTCCGTCTATCATATACTTTTCATGATTTTCTTTTTCTTGCATGATTACCAAAATAAGCATTATTGTTTTTCATATTTCGTATATTCTTTAAAAATATGGATTTATACAAAATAAGTTGTTCATATGATGACCGAAGATCAAAGAAATAATTTCTCATTTGAAATTTTACAAACATATAGTATCGAGAAAAAAATTATAAATATTTTCTAGAAACTATCGCTGCAGATCTTCTGACAAATTTGGAAAGCTTGAAACAGGTTCGTTTTTAATAGACAACGTCCATATCCAACCCTTGTTGTTGAAGCTGCTCTTGCCCAAGTCATAACAACTCAAAATCTTCTCCATCTCTCAAATGAACCTCACTGCAACCCCTCTGACCGAAGTAATTTTTGGCAAGCCCTTGATCTAGGCACATTGAAGATCAATATTGACGGGGCTTATAATGCAGACAATATAGAAGGATCTATGGCATTCATAAGCCGGGATCACACAGGGAAAATGCGAGAAGGTTTCACCAGAACGGTACCTGCGTCTTCTGCCTTGCAAACAGAAACTCAAGCTCTGATCGTGACCCTTCGACACCTATTGCAGCAAGGCAACAATGAAACGCATCTTCAGATCGAGTCAGATTGTCTTCTTTTGGTTGACTCCATCAACAACAAGATCGATCCGCCATGGGAGATTCGCACTTTGATAGCAGAAGCCGCCGCTCTCTTTTGCTGTTTCTCGTATCTCTGTATTAGGTTTTGTAAAAGACAGGCTAATTTTGCAGCTGACTGGGCCACTAGGGCCCATAGCAAAGGCTATCTTATACCTAGTTGGGCTGACTCCCCCCCCCCCTCCCCTTTCGGATCTTCTTGTATCAGATGCCGTAGCTGCTGGTTGTAATTCACATTCCATCTAATATTATATCTTTCTGTCCAAAAAAAAAATTATAAATATTTACAAATAATTTAAAGAAATTTTTTTTGGGGGTAAATGGAGCAAAATATCCAAATTTGTGTGTGTAGCGACATGTATAAATTTTGTATCTTAAGGAAAAAATTTCTACAACCAATTTAGAAGAACTAATTTCAAGTGAGAGATTCTCATTTTTTAAATGCTATAAAAGTGTAAGAGTGCGTGTGTTAAATCACGGTTCATTTTCTATTTAAAGGAAATGATAAAATCTCTACAAGTAATTTAAAAGAATTAAATTCAATGGAAAGATTCACACTTCACATCATCTTATTATGCATCCAAGCATGGTAGTAATGATATCACTTCATCTTAATTCTTTTAGAAAAAAAGTATAATTACACTTTACATCAGCTTACTTAGACTAGGAGATAATAGAAATATGTACGAAAATAATTATTTCATTATTGGTTAACCGTACAACATTAATCTATAATAGCCAACAAAATCATGCGTCAAGCATGGCCAATAAGACTAGTGAAATTAATGATAATGAAGATAATCGATGGTAATGCAAATTACATGTTCATGCCAGTAAACAGCATAGCAAGTCTTAATTACTTGGACAATTATCTAGCTTAAGAATGAGATGGTTTTAGTATTTCTTTTGGCTATGATTATTGACTTTTAATCGAAAGGCCAAGCCTCCTCGAATATGGTGATTCACTTCCATCTAATCTAATCTAGGTAGTCAGAGTGAAAGCTGAAACGGTTGCCCCAGTGCTTTACCACATGGCCCTTCATTTTACTTTTGTAATTGCCATGTAACATTTATATATTCTATTTAAATTGAGCTTAAATTTTAGAAAATGATAGAGAAAGTATATTAAATTATAAATTATACTCTCCTTTAACATATTTTTTTCAATGTAATTTCTTAGACATATTTGTGAACAGAGAAAATCTAAGCCAAATATAAAATGCTGCATATGTATTTTATTGCTCAGTTTTGATTTGCAAGCATAATCCTCCAATCAAATTGGAACATGTATACATGGTAGAACAATTAAACTTGAACAAAAATTTCGGCTGATGTGGATAAATATCAAATTAATTTAATTAGTTCAAAACACTAAATTTGGTCTAATCTTTCTGAAGCAATGGAAAACTCAAACCATTAACCATGACCATTTCGCATTATTTCAAACCAAATGTCTAGGAGGAGTTATCACTGTGCTTGTATCGAGAAGTATAGACGTAGACGATTGATAACCAAATAATGAAATACGAGATGGAGTTTAGATTGATAAAATGGACTCCACAATAGTAAAAATGACCCAAAGGCCAGACTCAAAACCCAAAAGGTTTAAATCTTACAAATTGACTATGTGATGCCCAAATGCAAGTCCAAGTCGAGGAGGTCCTCTGATAGTGAATTGTGTTCTGAGTCTGACCAGAAGGAAAAACGAAAAACTTGAACTTGTTCCAAGATTCATTCGTTGTCGTCATGCACTATCTTGATGTTTGCAAAGGACTCTTCTGGAGCTTCCATTGATAAATTGACTGTCTGGAAACATTGCGCAAGCCAGTTGTTAAGAGCAAAACGCATATTGTAACACGTTCTTCTTGTGATGGCCACAAAAGAAAACACGTTCTCCTGGTGACAAAAAAGTTGTATAATGGCCCAACATTTTAATGCACCTATATGCGGTGTCGGTGGAACGTAGGTTGGTTTTAAAAGTTCATGGGCAATGAGTTATCCAAAGACCATCCAATCCGTTAACTCTTGTTATCATTCCCGACATGTACAAGGCATCGGACCAAGAAGAGCACCATCAACTCCTTATAGATTCAATGAACTTTTGGAGCCCATGATCATCTCCTCTGCATCTTCAAAACCCAGTAAACCAAGGAGACAACAAAAGATAGCGCTAAATTTGGATGGTAGATAGACTGTAAAAGTTGGTGTCAAATGTTGTGCTATGAGAATTTGGAGAAAATTATCTAAAAAGTCCTAGACATATTATACAATAGCCAATCAGTCTTAAACATTTTAATTATGTCTTATAAATCTCCTTGAAAATTTGTTAATTCGATCCTAAACTTTTCAATTATATCAATTTAATTATAAACATTTTATTATGAGTGAGCAAAATGGACTAACTAGACCAAAAGATGTCCGAATCGAACCGAACCGAACCGAACCAAAAGAGGAGAGATTTAAGGGCTAGCAAGGCCACCACACCTAGCCAAAGGCCGGTGACCTTAACCCACTGATGAAACCCACTAGCCCCTAAGCGAGGATTGCCAGGCACTCATTAACCATCAATGAGGGTCACTAGCCCTTTGAAAAAAAAAAACGTAAAAAACTTAAAATTCAATCAAGTTTTCATAAAAGATTAATAAATTATTTATGTTAGCATTAATCATACAATATAAAAATGTTAATACTTACTAGATCACCATATTAGCGATTTCCAATTGAAATTAATTAAAAAGATATATTGATGATTTGTCAAAAGGTCTAAGATTATATTGGTAATTTTTTTTTTTTTAAATGTTTGGGAAAAATTGGTATTATTGAAATATTTTGAATTAAATTGACTGTCATATGATAGGTTTAGAATTTTTTTAATAATTTTTTCTCGAATTTGCTCATTCACATAGGCAAAGCAGACCATCAAATATAAATGATCAAATCGATAAAATTAGTGAAATCTTTTATTTTGAGAAATTTGAGGCTTTACATCAGTCGTTTCTTGTCACGAAAAAATAATTTCCCGCAGATCTTTAATCCCACAAGAACCCTAAAAGGCGAAAGGGAAAAACCCAATCTCTTTATAATGTGATGTGAAGTTGTCGGACGATCTGAACAAACAAAATTTCCGAGCACGGCGAGCAGACAAGAATGAGAACCGTTGAATGTGTCAACAAGTCCAAGAAGAGTTGAAAGGGGAGCTGATTTGACAAGACAACCCCACTCCCTGTCGGCCTTGTTTACTAATTATTTTCTTTTTCCGCCCTTAAAGTTTTGTCCCGCCATTATTATATTAAAGCTTTATTTTGCTAAACTGCCCCCACAATGATCGATTTTGCAGGTGGGGGCCTCTATCTCTGGTGATGGATTGTGGACCTTGTGGTTGACCCTTCGTTTGCCCCCCTTTCGTCTTCCTTTCCTTTCCTTTCCTTTCCTTTCCATTCCATTCCATCCCTTTCTCCTAGCTTTGCGGTTGTTGTCTGTTACATGATGAGCTCTCCCCTTGTATTTGCTTTTTCAATTTTTTTTTCCTGTTTGGCCAAAAGTCTAATATACAGGAGCTGGTTTCTATCTTATTTTAAATGCATATAATCCGCCATCATTTCAAAAGTCTTATTATGTGAATCGTTATCAATGAGACGTGCCTTAGTTATCCACGCACATAATTTGGTGAAGTTCCTCGAGATAGACTGAGCGACTAATGTGCTGAAGAGACTTGGGATGGGAAGCATGCACATATATGTCTTGTTTTCTGCACTTAAATGTGGAAAAGTTCACTTTGGGGTAAACAGCCATTTCGTCAATTTTATCATTTTCCCCCTTCACATTGGACATAGATATTTCTATCCCATCATAGAAAGCAATGAGCTCACAAAAGATTATGTCTCCGGTTTGAGCCTAATTCATGAAGACTCAACCATAGTACTATGAAATGGCTTGAAAGATTATAATGAGATTCAATAGTCAAGAGGATTTGAGAAAATTCTTTGTTATATTAGATTGAACTTCCATGAGAATCGGCAAAATGGAGATTGTCTAGAAGTTAATTCAATGAATTAAAATACAACTCTCCTCATGAGTATAAGTCATATCGATCATATCACATGCTAGTTCGCTCTGTTCATAACAATTGGAATCAAAGTTAGGTTCGAAAATCAAGTAAGATTAATAGCAAAAAAGTAAGTATTTCCATGTATCCAAGTTACGGCACTTCATGACTTAACTATATAACTATGCCAAATAGACTTGAAGTGTTGCTACTTGTTTGCTGTAATACATCTGAAGTTGAGTGAGACGGCTGTTGTAAGTTACTGTGGTAATAGCGAAGCGTCTGCCAAATATTATAAAAAGCTGCGGCATCTCGTCTTTTGAAACTGAAACTGTTACAAAAGTAATACCAAATAGTCTCTTTGCAACACAACTGCAACTTTACAATTCCAACACAACTGCAACGTTACTATTCGACTATAATTATATCAAACGGTCTCTTACTTAGGTCCAAATTCTCCCTCGTGTTAATCCGATTACACACCGTCCAGCTTTTCACCATTACTGTCCAGGGGGACATCTTTTAAAGTCTCTTTTGGGGGCATGATTCAAAAAAATTTGCCAAGCGAAGCTTGTCCGATGGGGCCCAAGAATCCTGCCCAGTACATGAGAAAATCCGGTCGCTGCTGGGATCTCATGCGCCTGCATCAGCATGCATGTGACTGTGGCTTGCCCCAGAAATCAATTTTTAAATTTGCGAGACCGAAACGGTTCGTCCCATTTGCTTTAAGCAATTCGAGGGGAATCGTTTCCGACTTTAATTTGCTCCACGCAGCAGCATCTCCCCAGTGGGTTTTTGGTCTTTGCCGAGCAGGCCAGAAAGTGATGATTTCGACGTCATGGCATTGGGTGGGAGCAAGAATACAAAACCCTATTTTGTTCTTATCTTTTTCGACCTCTGTTTCGACAACAGTGACAGTTCACCGAGGTAAAACTGCAGTTAAGCAAGAAAGACCCCAAGGACAGAGAGAAAAGATTGATTGATTGATGGATCGATCGATCGATCGATCAATGACAAGCAGATGAGAGAGGACAAAAGGAATGAGAGAGACGTGATAGAAGAGACCTCAGATCCTTGCAGTCGTTAACTGTTGGTCTAACGAAGTTAATCTTTTGCTTAAAACGGAAAATTTACTTAAAAAATCCCATTTACCTTTGACGCTGTACTCATTTGCCTTCGGCTTTTGAAAATTACGCGTTAATCCTCTCAACTTTCATTTTGTTACATCTATGGCTGCTTTTCTGAAAATAGACTTTGGCTGCTTTTCTGAAAAAACTCACTTTTCATTCTCAATTATGGTAGAGAAAAAAACATGCATAGAAAGAGAGAACTAAATTAACTAAAACCAACATGTTGGTGTAGATGGTAATGGAGTTTTCTCCTCTCGATGTGCTTGTGAGATCAAGTTTTATATGGAAGCACTTTTGAAATAAAAATCTTGAATGCACCATCCTTAGAGAACCTTTAAGGAGGTAGACAAGTCTAGGCCACCTACCCACTAACTTAAAAAACAACAACAAAAAACCACAATACTATTAATTGATAAGAAAATAAATATCGTAAAAACAATTAAATAAGAAATTATTTGAATTTAACTAATGTAGCCACTTTCTTAAAATTAAATTAGACATTTTAAGAAAAAGAAAGAAAGATTAAAAAGGGATAGATCTTTATAACAAAAGGTCAAATGAACAAATATTTATTACACATTGTATTTGTTTAAATTATTATGATTAATACTTTGAAAAACTCCAAATTAAATGTACACGTGTGACAAATTTACTTTAAATTAATTTTTTGATCATGAAAAATTATAAATTGATATACGTGTAACAAAAAACTCTAAGCTTACACCTGTGATGAATTTATCCAAATGACCACAAAAAACCTTAAACTGTACACTTGTCATAAATTTATCCCAAATTAGTTTGTTCAACCACCAAAAAACTCAAACTAGTACATTTATAACAGATATACCATTTATTAAAGCAGATTAATACCACAAAAAAATCACAAAAAAGTATACAATCGTAATAAATGGAAAGTAAAATCACAAACTAATACACCAGTCAACTACTTCATGTCATCTAATTTAGTAATTTGACAGTAAAATTGAACGAAAACTAACAAATGATAAATTTATCATAAGTGTACCTATTTGGGATTTTTTATTATCAAAAAATTAATGTTTGATAAATTTATCACATGTGTACTAATTTGAAGTTTTTCAGGGTACTAACCCAAATTATTAATCAGTGTTAAAGGATTATTAATAACTAAGAATATTAAGGAAACAATATTTACTAAGGTTAATTTATATTGGAAAAAATTAAATAATACATGTGAAATTTCAATTACCTTTCTTCATTTTCTTCTTATTCTAAAAATTACTATTATTAGTTACGTATTCTTTTACATTAATTCACAAATTTAAAAATATATAAGCATTATTCAATTTTTGTCATTTGAACATTTTGTTGTTGGCATATCTTCCATCTTTACATCATTTTCTTTAGCTTTGAAGAGTATCTCTTTAGTTGTATTAAAGTAGCTATATTTAGCAAAGCGTAGAAAAATTGTAAGCATTTAATCTTGTTGATAATATATGAGGAATATCCAAAAAGTATAATTCTGAACCAATTTATCGATCAAGAAAAAAAAAGAACCAATTTAGTTGAATGGCCCTTTTTATGATTCCTTAATTAAAGAGATTTTTTATTTTTATTTATTTTTTTCAAAAGAAAGTAATACATTTTTTTCCAAAGATGAATCAACTGTATTTTTAATAGTTTCTTACAAATATTATAAGACCTTAATTTATCCTTGGAAAAGAAGATGACATTAATTAGTTATGTATATCATAACACAAATTGTTATGGTGGAAATACAAAAATTATTATTTAAACGATTGCTTAAGAAGTTCTCTTGAAACAATCACCCTGCAACAAAATCTTTGCAAACCTACCATGATTAGCGTCGCTTGACCTCCTTACCACAAAAATTATTATCTAAATGATTGCTTAAAAGGTTCTCTTGAAACAATCACCCCGCAACAAAATCTTTGCAAACCTACCATTAGGGGTGATCGGATTTAGAGTGGATAGGGTCTAGATCTAGACCTTATACCCGACTCTGTTATAACCGGTTCCTTTTTTCTGAACCCTATACCTAACCCTGTTTGTATTGGACCCTGTACCCAACCTACCATGTTTTTCCGATTCAATCCGATTCCAAGGTTAACCATGTTTCCCTGTTTCCACTAGAATCTGTTTTGTAATCTCCCGATATCCTATACGATTTCGAATTTTATATTAATACGCAAGAAAATAACGCAATCCTCCTAATTTGTATTGAAATATTTAACACTTGTAATAAATAAATAGATGAACTTTTTGACTAAACAAAAATTAATGATCAACAAGGTTAATTATAATAAATAAAATCATAAGGCAAAGAATTATCAATAAATATGGATTTAATATTAGTCTTATTCCCACAACTACTACATGAAGTTACTCATTTATGTAAGCATAACTCCTACGAAAGAGAAGTTAGGCGAGCCAATCCATGTAATACACAAGAATTTGGCAGTGACAAACACTTTGTCCGTCCATCGGATGGTGTGAGAAGAAGCCAGTGAGGGAGTGAAGCAAGTGAGGAAGAGGAATGACAAAAGAGGAATGTCGTGCATATTTGAGAGAGCCAAAAGGAAAAATGATGTGTGATTGTGGAAGTAAGAATAGAAATCGAGAAAAAAAAATGATTTTGGACCTCTACTTACAAAACCGATTTGGGCCGGTTCCAAAACCAGTACATGAACTAGTTTCCGAGTGGGCAATCACTCGAAACCTATTCCCGAACCAATTTAAACCGATTTCGAATTTTGGGAATCAATTGGACCGGTTTCAATGGGAATTGGTTCTATCCCGTTTTCCCGGTGTGGGTCCGGGAATCGGTATACCCCATCTGGTTACACACCCCTACCTACCATGATGACCGTTGCTCGACCTCCTTAAGCCTCTCTCTCTCTCTCTCTCTCTCTCTCTCTCTCTGACGACCGTCACGATACTTGTTGATCATACCCCATCCTTGGGATTTTTTATCCAAAATTTTTCGATCTAAAGAAATCTAGACTTGGAGTTGCCTATGGGTCAACAAGTATCGTGACGGTCGTGACCTTTGCAGCCATAGGGTTATGATCATCGTGAGCTCTCTTTGGCATCCTTATAGAGGAAGGGGAAATATTAGGTTTAAGCTGATATTTCCCACGGAACAAGATTTGAAAAAGGGTAAAGAACATGTTAAAGCTTGTTTGTTCGTATTCTTTAGAAAACAAAATGTTTTGTCTTTTTAATCAAAATCCGAAATACCATTTGAATCTTACAAACATCATGACAAAAGATATAAATAAATGTAAATGACAATATATATACACTCTAAAAATTTCGAATATTTCAGGTTAAGAAAAATAATAGCCCATGATGCATTATAAGATTTCAATTAAGTTAAAAAAAAAAATTAACCAAAGAACATGTCCCCCAATCATTTTAAAGTATCCTACACAAAGATGGCAATCTCTATTATTCCACGTTTGAATCTCCTCTCTGTCGTTGTTAGCCCCCTCCTCCTTTCGCAATAAATGTCATACATATGTCGAGAACGACAGAGATTGAATCCATGGAAAAAGATTTCTCACAAAACGAGACAGAAGAGAGGGGCAGCCGAAAGAGGGCGTGGGAATCAGTGCCCCAACCCATGCACGTGACGGTGACCGACGCGATGGGAGCTCTCTCTTAGGCACGGCCGCTACACGTGTCGAGCCACGGGAGGGCGGAGCATGAAGGTCGGGGGACCGGTTCAGACATCGGCTGGTTGTTTCGTACCGTCTATGTTTTTTTTCTCTCTTTCTTGGCATTTGGGCGAAGAGAGGGGTCGGGTCGGGAGGGGTCGCGTCTTAAAAGAGGCACGTACCGTTGCACGATCCTCGCTGTTGCTTCTTGTCTCGTCAAATCATATGTTTAATTTGGACTTGCGAGACAGCAGCTCCTTCATGCGAAACGAAAAGGAATAAGGATGAACATAATTTTTATTTCATGGACGATTTTTTGAATAAAATTTTTTTTATGAAATTTAAAAATTTTATTTCTTAAATAGAAATTCGTTTAATAACAAAATAAATTTTTTATTTCTAGAAATGAGGTGGCCAACGTCCGTCAATAGGCGACCGATGTTTTGCAATCAGTGGCGGGCAGCAAGCATCCAATGGCGCGCATCCAATGTCTCACGAGCAATGGGTGAACGGCTAGCGATGATAAGAGTGAACTAAGGGTGATCGGGTCCAGGGTCTAGACTTAGATCTTGTACCCGACCTTGTTATAACTGGTTCTCATTTTTAGATCATGTACCTAACTATGTTTGTATTTGACCCTATAGTCGACCCACCTTATTTTTCCGGTTTAGTTCCAGAGTCAACCCTATTTTCACTATAACCTATTTTGCAACCTCGCAATATCCTATACGATTTCGAATTTTATATTATGGTTAATACCTTAAAAAATCCCAAACCGACGCACTTGTGACAAATTTACCCAAAATTATTTTTTTCGACTATAAAAATCTTAAACTGGTACATCTATGACAAATTTACTCTCGATGACCATAAAAAAATCATAAATCGGTACATTTCGACAAATTTATCATAAACTAATTTATTCAATCGCAAAAAAAAAAACCAAAAACTAGTAAATTTGTGACAAATATACCCTATGCTAAATTGAATTAATACCACAAAAAAAAAATCACAAAAATTATAAACTGTGACAAACAAAGTGTAAAATCTTAAATTGGTATACTAGCGACTATTATATGTCATTTAACTTAATAATTTGATAGTAAAATTTAACAAAAACTAACATAGGGTAAATTTGTTACAAGTGTATTAGTTTGGGGTAAATTTGTCAAAGTTATACTAGTTTGGGATTTTTGGTAGTCAAAAAATAGTTTTAGGTAAATTTGTCACGATGTACCGGTTGAGGTTTTTTAGAATATTAACCATTTATATTAATACGCGAGAAAATAACGTAATCCTCCTAATTTGTATTGAAACATTAAGCACTTATAATATTGATTCACAGTGCTAATTATAATAAATAAAATCATAAGCTAAAGCAAAAATCATAA
Organism: Eucalyptus dawsonii; assembly: GCA_016097615.1. Classification (NCBI taxonomy): domain Eukaryota; kingdom Viridiplantae; phylum Streptophyta; class Magnoliopsida; order Myrtales; family Myrtaceae; genus Eucalyptus; species Eucalyptus dawsonii. The sequence goes on along the minus strand of CM027881.1, from coordinate 23,323,935 downwards.
CATTGTATAAACATTAGCAACAACCATGGCTCTAATTAGTCTTAATCCCACAACTACTACATGAAGCTATTCATTTATACAAACATAACTCCTACAAAAGAGAAATTAGGCAAGCAAATCCACGTGGTATACAAGATTTGGCGGCGACGAACACCGTCCGTCCGTTGGATGGTGTGAGAGGGAGCCGATGAGGGAGGGAAGTGAGTGAGGAAGAGGAACGGCAAAGGAGGAGTGTTGTGCATGTCTGAGAGAGCCAAGAGAAAAAACACTGTGTAATTATTGAAGTAAGAATAGAAATCCAAGGAAAAATAGGGTTTTGGTTCTCTACTTACAAAACTGGTTCCCAAACCAGTTCCAAAACTAGTCCGGGAAACAGTTTCCGAGTGGGTAATCACTCGAAACCGATTCCCGAACCGATTTAAACCAGTTCCGAATTTTGGGAATCAGTTCTCAAATCGGTTTCAACAGGAATTGATTCCCAACCCTGTTTTCTGGGTGGGCCGGTTTGGTTCCCAAGTATACCCGGTCCAGCTGCACACCAGTAGCTCCTACATGTGAAACGAAAAGGAATAAGGATGAACATAATTTCATAATAAAATTTGAAATCGCATAGAGTGCATGATAAAATTTCTTGTATAGAAATTAATTTTTCGTAGAATTTTGATTTTTCAATTTTTATTTCATGGAAAAGTTTCTGAGTAAATTTTTTTATGACATTTAAAAATTTTATTTCTTGAATAGAAGAATAAATTTTTTATATCTAGAAAGGAGGCGGCTAACATTCATCAACAGTGTGACCGGTGTTATGCAATCGATGGACGGGCATCGAGCATCCAGCGAGCATCCGGTGTCTCACGGGCAATGCGGATGAACGGTTGGCGGTGATAAGAGTGAACAATGAGAAGTTTCATTTCTCACTTTAATTTAAAAAATAGAAGCTAAAAATTTTAGATTCTAATTTATGCTTTAAATCTATTTCTATAATAGAAATTTCTTCCTGAAAATAGAAAAGTGAAATTCCGTTACCAAACACATTATGTTCCAAACTTGCTTTAGGAAATAGAAAAACAAAGAAATAAAGAAATATAAATTTTGTCATATACACCCTAAATTATTAGAATTTGTTAGATTTGAGATTTCAAGGTATGCAAGTTGAGTTTTGGGTCTTAAAAATCAAAGAACCTATTTCGATGGGTAAGTTCTAGATTTTAAATAGGTGGAATCTGCAACCTATTTTTTTTTTTGTTTTTCTTGGTCTATGCCTTTGCAAGTCTATGGTATTTCTTGGCATTCGATGATAAATATATAATTTGGAACAAGTATTCTGAATTTTATTTTATGACTAAGACTTTTACTTTATTAATATTTCATATTTTTTGTTTGGCTACATATATGTTGACGTCAATAAATTGTAGTAGGTAGTATTCGTTAAAAGTGATGATTTATTGCAATAATTCAATTAATAATATGGGTGGAACTTAGTAGAATTTGAAACTGAATTTGGAAACTATGATAGGGTTGATTATAGGTTCAAATAAATAAGGAACTTGTCTTAATAGGTAGGTTCTACGTGGAACCTATATGAAACCTAGAATCGATCACCCCTAGAGAGGAATCCACAAAAATAAACAACTTAACAAACATTTTCTTAAAAATAATCATTTGCATCAATTGAAATGATTGATTAATGAAAAATATATTCGTTATCAATAGCAATTCATGACTAAATATATATATATATATATATTATGAAAGGTGAAAATATTATAAGAAAATAATTTTCAAATCATTAATTTTCCATGGTATAAACGCACCCTACAACTTGTTTTATTTCTTAAATTATCCATATGATCTAATTGAATCATTAAAACATCTCCGCGTGATTACCAAGCGCTTCCAATTACAAATATTGAAAAGGGATAAACACATTGGAGGCTTGCTACGATTACAAATTATTTAATTTATTCTTTTCAGTACTTTTGCATCATCTAACCCTTAGAATATATGAAATTTTATCTGGGTTGGTCCCTTTTGTCAAAATTAGGGATGGAATTGCTGATGCGGCTGTGGAGCTAATGTTAAATGCCGAAGTCGAATCCCACTTGACTTCCAAAAAAAATTAGAAGTAGATAATAAGGAATATTGAAAATCAATATAACTGTATTCCAAATGAAATGAGGATGAATGCGTTTTTACAAGGTAAGACCTTTTATCAATTTGTTTTTGGGTAAAGATACGTTTTACCTTTTGTAAAATTATGAAAAAAAGTTAAGATTGATTAATATGTTATTAAGTAGTTTTGTTCAAAAGTTCAAGGATTCAACATAATGCAAAAGATCAAATTCAAATGTTAAAAGTGAAAACTAAAAGCCCAAAACCCAAAAGCAAGAACCATAAAAAGCATTATCCATTTGTGTTTAATGGTGCATTTGTTTTGCAGAAAACAAATGATTTGAAAAATATTATCCTAAAAACGATCGCTTATGAAATAAATAAATATAAAACATCTTCATAGTCAACAAAAAATATTTAGATGTAAATTGTTGTCCATAATGAAAAAAAAAATTCATCGACTAGCTATTTCAAGCGTAATAAATGATTATTGTAAGTAAGAATATTTTTCAAATTATTTATTTTTCGTTAAACAAATGCACCCTAAGTATTAGTATTGAATTCAAAAGAAAGTTTGAGGATAAAAATGAAAATATTAATGCAACAATTTATATGTCTTTCTTCTATTGGGAACGAATTAAATAATAGTTATTGCCTACAGTTATGTGCAAATGCTCTTTATATCTCAAAACTGTTGCATGATTAGTTCCCATCTGTTCTCGGATTGTGTAGCAAGGGGAGTTATTATTATTATTATTATGATGATTATTATTATTATTATTATTATTATTATTATTATTATTATTATTATTATTATTATTATTATTATTGGGTCGTAAATAGCAGGGAGAGTTAAGAGAGTATAAAAATGGAGTAAGTTGATTTTTTTTTCTCTCCCGTGTATCCTCGTAATATTGTCTTACTGGAAAACATATTTACGCTTCGCTGCGCCAGAAAAAATAAGTCAAAACGATAAGATAGATAAATGACATTTCATCCTTTCTCGTCTTTTAATATTTCGAATTGTTTTGACATTTTTTATAGCAAGCAACATTGGCTAGATTATCATTTCTTTCGGCTAACCAATAAGAAAATAACAATTTTCTTTTTTATGTCATTCTCAGTTCTCATTAAATTATGATTAATGATTTACTAAAAAAAAACGCAGTAGAACATCTGCTGATAACATCGAAGCGGTAACATTTTTTTCTAAGGTACAACAATATAACTATTCTTACAAGTAAATTGTTAAGGATTGACTTTAAAATAAAGTTAAAGTGAGAAAGAAAATTTAAACCTTATAAAGTTTGCAAATGAATTGATAAGGAAAAACAAAATAACATCTAGTAATAATGTCAAAACAGTACTATTTATCTTAGACATGAGAAACATTCACAATTTGATTATACTTGAATTTTATCAAAAGAGGATTAATTGAGACAAATTTAAGGTGAAAAAGAAATTTTAAGTTAATAAGTGGACACAAAGGGATTGAAAAGAAAAATAACGTAGATAGCTTTTTTACAATAAAAAGATAGCTTAAAAATTAAAATAAATAAAAGTGTCTTTTTTCTTTAAAATAAATAAGAATTTAAAGTTAGTAGAAGATGAACGAATAAAAGAATTAAGATTTTTTTTTTGTCGAAAGAAAATTGTTTACATTACTCAAAAGGATCCAGAAAGTACTTAGTTTTCATAATAAAGTAAATCGAAAGGGAGCATAAATATTAAAAAGCAAAATCAAATCCAGAGAATAAGAAAGATCAACGGAGTACTAGTAAAGTTAAGTATAAATTTGTTCCACAAGAATGGATTTGTCAAAAAAAAATCGATGATTGATAACTAGATTTCATGTTAAAAGAATAAAGATCAAAAGGGAGAGAAATTGAAAAAATGAATTGTGAAAACAAAAAATGGTAAAGCCCCTAGAAATCGAATTCGCGCCCCTTGCACGGCAAAATGGTGCTTTACCATGGGGCCCGGATCGCTTTATAATTTTTACAAGGTTATATATACATATACATACATGCATACTAAGTAACCAATCATTGACTAACATATAGTGAATCTAATAGCTGTGTGTTCTCTCTGGATACCGCACTTTAATATATTAAAAGATGTATCTATTGAATTTTTTTTCCCTTTTCCGCACTTCAAATTTTATTTTTTTAAGAGGATGACATCAATCAAATTGCATAAAATGGGTTGAATTTAACACGTGGTCATTGAACTTCATTATTATTTGTAATCCAACCGCCGAACTTCAATTTCAATTACTCATTGAATTTAACTTTTTTCTTTTACAATTGATGCGCTCTTATCTCTTGTCGAACACACATCATGCGCCGTTTAATCAGTATTAATTATCTCACATGATATAACCAAACGAGCACAACTGCTATGGAGGATTTTTACAATTTGCTTTTGAATTTCAGCTTTTCTTTCTTTCATTTTTTTAATCCTTTATCTTCCAAAATTTCCAGCTGGTGGGAGTCACCTCGCCATGATGATGGCCGGCCACCCTCGCCCAACCTGCCCTCACTTGACCCATATCTAGCGAGGGCCATACCCTCGTTAGATCTAGGTGAGCAGATAGTGTCGCGGCCCTTACCAGCCACTCATAAGCGAAGCAGTGATGGCAGCAACAATGGGAAAGCAAAGTAGCGGCATTAACAACAATGGCAACTCGTTGAAGCAGAGGGTCTTTACATGGGGAAGAGAAGCGTTGATGTAGAGACTGAGGATGAAGCTCCGCAAGGTCGCTGGCCTTTTCGGAAAATGGACAATGAGGGAGAGGAAAAGGAACAATCTAGAAGAAAAGCAAAATATAAAAAAGTCATCAAAATTAACAAACATGACGTCATATTTCGTATATTGACGGTCTATGTAAGCAATTTTCGGTGATAGATTATATTGAAATTTTGCATAAAGGTTTATGAATAAATTATAAATTTTAGAACTAAATTTTCTGTTGCACCATAATTTTAGGACCTTCTTTTTACAATTTTCCTTTTTCATGATTGATAGTGTTACCAACGTTTATGTCGTGTTTCATACAGAGAACCGAGTCTAGGGAGAGTTTAGTCATTTGGGTATTGCATGCTGAGGATGCTTTCCACGATTTTCCCACGAAATAAAGAAAATGGGTGAAGATACTTCCTTAGTCATTTCACTTTAGTGTCAGTTAATTTAGTTTGGATGTTGCAAGTTTATAAAAATCTGAATTTAGGCGTCCAGACTCGCTTTGCGACGGAAAGATAACCTTTACAGAAAAAACAAAAAAGAGCAAATAGTAAATTAAAAAGTATTTGTTTGCGATCCACTTGGGTGCATGATCCACTTGTTTATTGGATCGACGAATTGCATTCTCTATATGTGCTTAGGTTACAATTCACTTTGCCCATTTAATTCTTATATCATCTCGCATCTATCCCCATTTTTTAATAACCCTAATAGTTTAAGTGTGAATAGACCTAATTTTCTCTCCAAGATTCGAGAGGGACCTCGCTTTTACACATTCCGGGAAAATCTTCACGAGCACGAGAGTCCTCGCTTCATTATTCTCTTCTTTGATTTTCTGTAATTCTCTTTCTCCCCATTGATCGTTGACTCACCACGCCGCCGCCGCCCTCGCCCCCCGGTCGCATATCCAAAATCAGACCATAGTCATCATCCCTTGCACCTTCAATTTAAAGGTCCCCAACCATCTCGGGAAAGTAAGACCATACTTGCCGCCGCACTTTATCGCGTTTTTTTGTGGCCGAAACAGACCGATCTACAGCTAGTTGAAAGCCGGCGGGTCGCCGAGCGTCATGTCCGCCGCCCTCGTTGCCAAGAGCTTTGACTTTCACCGTCAGAGTCGACTCAATTGGGCCCCTGGCAGCACCACCGCCACGAGCCATCCTGTCCCTCCTTTCAACTCGGATTCAAACCCTAGGCATTGTTAGCAACATTATGATATTTGGTCTGCATGGTTCTCAGATAATGCATATATTTTCTTTAATATAACGTATCATTGATTGATTACATTTGATATTATGTATATCTTATTACCTTGGATAACTATTTTATATAGCCTATAAAGAGGCTAATGTAATCTTCGTTATAATATGTAGAAGTACAGAAAAATTTCATATTCCTATCTTCCACGTATTAATTTATTTATTCAACTTGATATCAGAGCCTCGTTTCTTGAGCCAAATTAGTGACACATCCCAGAAATTTCCCCAATCTTTCCGCTTTATCGTTCTCAGCTTCGCACCCAATGCACTTGTAAACTAAAATCCATTCCCGCCGTTGACAGTGTTCACCCAAATGCCTCATTTGCGTCTATCCAAGTGTCATCATGGTGATATTATGACATCAGTGAAGTCAAGTTTTTCTTTTCCATGGAGGTATTTTTCAATGTCAGGAAGACGCGTATTTGCATAGTAACATTTGCTTAGCAATGCCTGGCTCATTGCTTGCTATAGCAACCCAAGCCGTGTTGGTCATGTTTATTAAGTTATTGTCCCGATAGCAAAGTTGACCACAAATGATACATGCTATTTGACTGCAATGCTTTAGATTCTCGACTTTTCACTTCTCGTTCTGAGTAACCGACACCATCGCCAAACTCACAATAGTCAAACTAGCAACATATTGAAATCTTTTTGTCAACGAAAGCTTAGACTCAAGTTAATTTACACCAACTCATCTTGCGTTCAAGAGGATGTTAGCAATATTAGGACATCTATTAGATTCTGCATATCGCTTAGAATTATGTATCTATCTTATTTGATATAGTATATCTTGATTGATTATATTTGATATTGTGTTTATCTTGTTACCTTAGATAACCATCCCATATAACCTATAAATAGGCTAATGTAATCTTCATTATAATTTATCGAAGTACAGAGAAATTCCATATTTCTATCTTTCGCATATTATTTTATATATCTAACTATGATAATTATTGTCCAGCTTTTGGAGGACATCAAGACTAGCATAAATCATGATTATTTATATTTGGGGTCAGAATTAAGAAAAATCTTAACATGTTAAGTGCTCGATTTTGCCTAACTACATCTATGATTTGACATACATGCCGGAATTTTCAAGAAATATTGTTGTATGCCTAAGGATATGTTTATTTCATCGAAAACTTCATGATAAAAGAAGATAGTTTTCATGGAAATCTGAAATGATTAGCTTTCATATGTTTGATGGTTTAGGAAAAGTAGTTTTTTTCTTTCTAAAAGGGGAAGTAGTTTTCCCCAACCTAAACTTGTAACGTTTTCCACGCCATTCAAAATTTCCCTAAAACTATTTCCTTTCAAAGAAACAAACCCTAATTGTTGATTTAAATGCTTAATTTTGTATCCTAGTTGAGCCTTATGCAAATATGAGCTTTAATCATTGATTGCACCTCAAATTGATCGCTACAAAGAGACAATGATGAATACTTTGGTATGCTTAAAATTTTGGATTTGCATGTTAACTTAGGCTAATTTCCCGGCATTATTAGTAATTTGGCCATATACTTAGTATCAGTTTTAATTGCCACAAAATTCATTCATGGCATGTTATGCTATAAATATTGGTTGTATTATAGATTTGCACATCAGGATTATGTTAATGAAGTCATATGTTTAGATTAGATAGTTGATTTTCACTCGAAATTTTATCTTGAGTATTTGCATATATACAAAAGTTCATATTTGCATATCTAATTGGGTTAACAATTTCATAGTTGGACACATCTGAGACATCACTTATCTTTCATACTAGGAAAGGATTTTGCATTAGCAAATAATGATCATAGCATTTTTAGAAATATTAGAATTGTCCAGGAATAAGTGTTTTAGTGCACAATCAATCCATCAAGATTGGATTATTACTTAATTTCCATATTTTCATGTTTATTTTTAAAAATTGTAGGGAAAATTTCAAAGAAGGGTCAAAAGATGAGCAGTTTTCTTAAAAGAAGGTTCAAGGTGAAACTTGTCTCAAATAAAGTCACAAAATTACCAATTTTGTCTCAAATGAGATCTCGAACTCATTGGCCAACCATATCTTTATGCTCAGGCATCTCATGTGCATATCATGTGCATCTTTTATGCATCTCGCTGCCTAGCAAAGATTTTGCCAGCCAGTGAGCTTGAGACCTTCTTTGAAATTAAGTGGGTCACCTCAAGATCTTAGAAGAGACAATATCTACTCTATACCTTCTTTTAAGCAAAAAGGTCCCTCTTCATATCCTAATTTGAAATTTCCACCCTCAAGAAAGATGAGCCTTTCTTCTGTAAATTTTTGAATGATCAAAAGGGGAGAGAAGAAGAAGATGCGTTTACCTTCCGATAGCCACAAGGGCCATTATGACATTGATGACGTGCACGCCATCATACCCTTTCTCCATGATCAATTTGGATCCATACCACCCGGCAAGTCCGTAACTGCAGGAGATTTATACGCAACTTCTAGCTTGCTGTCATATTTTTCAATTGCTCTCTTTCACTCTTGAAGGATGCAACCTTGCAAAGAAAAAGAAAGAAAAATAGAGCTGGGACGAAAAACATATCCTAGCAATGCGTAATCCCGTAGAAGTTTTTCAGGTCCATAATTCTCCATTGCTTACCGTTTTAAGGCCCTTGCTCTCTGTTCCTCAACATTTCCAACAGCTTCATAGGCAATTGGTCCTTGACTCGACATTTTAGACATGATCAACGAAATAACCCCTCCGGCAATCACGATGAGAGGAATGCTATAGAGAAGAACCATTCATCTTAAAGCATCTACCACTTCTTCCTGGTGGAGGTGGCTGCGCCCTTGGCGTGGTGGCTTGCGACCCATGCCTTCCCGAGAAAGAAATGGATATAGCTCATCAACTACCTAGTCATCTTCATGTCGGCCTCGTTCGTGATCCCTCCCTAATCGGTGCAATACACGACGCTCTTGGCGGGAGCGGCCGTGTACCACCTAGTGTCCCGGAGGACGACAAAGGGGTGATGTGCCCGGCACGTGTACGGCTTGTCAAATAGGTTGGACCTTGGGTATGCCTCTTTGGGTTGCTCCTCCCTATAGGTTTTGGGATTCCTAAGTGTCTCACGTGCATCTCACAAAAAATGCCATGCAAGTGAGATGTATGGGCTTGTTGGTTGCAAAGATATGGTCAATTGATAAGCTTGGGACCTTATTTAAGACTAAATTGGCAACTTCAAAATATTTATCTAGGACAAATTCTACTTTGGACCCTCTTAAATCCGCTTTTGCGAAAACGGCCCCACTTCAAACCCTTCTTTGAAATTTCCCCTAAATCGCATGTTATAGGAATAAGATTGATAAATAATACTATTTGCCTTAGGTTGGATTAATATGAAAAAAAAAATCATAAAAAATATTTGTAGTGGTGCATTTAAAAAAAAAAAAAGAAGAAGTTAGATTCACATGCATATTTAGATCATATAGATAGATTTATTTTTTCTTTATTTAGCATAAGTTAGGAAAGATTATAGATAGATTTATTCTATTCTCTATTTAGCATATACTAGGAAAGATTTAGTAAGAATCGTAAAAACGCCATTTTTGCATATTAGACTTAGGATTGGATTTCATTTAAGTTTGCATCATTTAAAATCTATTCTCATGTTTAGTAGCTCATTATAGGCGAGTAATTTGTTTAAGAATACTTTGGCTTGACATATGATAAACAATAGACTCCACTTTCGGTTTAAATTTCCCAAGTATAAAAAGAATCAACTTTTGGTCTAAGACTTATTAATGAAAAATTATAATTTTCCCAGAAGTTTCTAAAACAGGATGCGAAATCATGCCCTAATATGCAAAAATATGCAATATATGTCGAAACATGCAAGTAGGAACACTCCTACATATGGAAATATGAATTTTGTTAGATAGGCAACTACTCAAGTGAAATTTTCTAAGTACAGAGTGACTAAGTAATCCAAACATGCGTATTAATTAAACATCCTGCAATATGCAAATCTAGAATTTAATGAATGTCTATAACATAACCATGTAATGAATGACTTTCATGAAAATTAAATGCGATGCAAAGTCTTTGACCTAATTAATATTGTCCTGAAATTAGCCTAAAATAACATGCAAATAATAAATTCCATCATACACTAATATCTAATGTCGCTTAGTTACTAACAACTCAAGGCGCAATCAACGATTTCAAAGAACATCCCAAATAAAATAAAATTTAAAAAAAAAATCCAGCACTTGCACACAACCACCCAAATGTTGATATTGATGGGTAATCGCAATGAGTCAAATTCCAGCACTTAGCACGTTCGGATGATTTGCTTGTAAATCGAGTATTGAACTGAAGATCGCAGTTTCACATCGATCAATGTAACTAGCAAACTTTAACACGACAAGGCTCGAATTTTCCTGTGTGTGCACATATAACATTTGCCACACATCTCGAGTCAAAAGCTAATCAAGTACCTCAAGACCTAAATGGGCATATACGGCACGCAATGGTGGCACAGTAGATATGGCAAAAGTCGCTCTCCTTCACTAATGCTCGTGTCGCCTTTTGAGTCCATCGCATCACCAAAGTCAAAATGCTCGTGGCCGACCTTCTAGTCCTCAAGGCATTGCGACCCGAGAGCCTTCCTTTGTGGGAAATACATGTCCAAATTTTTTTTGGTGTGATTCCAGCCACGACATCACCAACTACACACCACCATCTCCATCGAAGCGACTAAAGGAGGAAAAGAATTTGAGTGATTTCGTGTTGTTTGACCCCTACGCACCCCCACAAAAGGCCTATGATTTCGATTCTCATCCACTTTCCCCATTGACATACTCCATGTATCTCCATCTCGACCTTTGCTGGAGTTAATTCGGGCGGCACTGGAAGGGACCTACCAGTGATGAAACATCGCGTCCACTAAGGAAATTCTCTCCCGAAGGGTCAACTTGGATATTTTGTCATTTGAATAGTTTGTGTAAGACTATTATGTGTCCCTTGGACATAATATCATGCACGCAAAACAACGTTTGATTGGTTACGCGGGTCATGACATGGGCTTACTTTCATAGCCAGAGGTCTAAATTTCATTGCTGACTCTTGATAAAGTTGCGTCGCGTCAATGACAAGCCAATTTTGTCATAAATCAAAACATGCCTTCACGGTTAATGGACGACGCAAGATTGAGATGAAAGATATAAGACGACTTGAATGGTATGTAGAAGTCTTCCACAAAAGTTATTGTATGGATAGAGGTAAAGAAAAAATTCTTCCGATAAAGCCACTTTTAGTGATGTGATCATGTTCCATTACTAATAGTAGTTCACAATCCTAGGCACGAAATTTCTAACCAAAAAATCTCAAACCTTGTTGCTAAAGGGTTAAGTTATCTTGTTGTTCGATTGATCACAAGGATGGGTTTAGTTTGGTGATTATTTTCATTGCTAAATAATGTGTGGTCTAGGCTATTGCATCAACAAACTATCTCACACCACCTCAAATTATCACAGCACATTTTAAGACCGCGTGGGCATATGAGTGAACCGTGATCAGATCGCGCAAGCAAATTGGAACAGAGTTATATACTACTGGACATTGGAGTCATCTCGAATCATATACCATCAAATATTCATGCTGATATGCTGATAGGTTAGTCCCCCGTGACCTCAAACTTACCAGACGTGTTTGAATATCGTCCGAACGCAAGAGCGCACTAATCCATTTGAGCGGAGGATATCTTGCTGATAGCTGGCCTGAGTGGTGCTGCCTGCAGCAACAAAATAATTTTTTTCCCTCTTGTAACACGTGAAACCAGATCTAGATCTACTTACCTGGGTTTGTTCATCCTTACCACTGCGGGCATGTCTCACGTAAGGAATTGTCTATTTACTACCTCTACAAGAATTTTATCTGGATTCTGGCATCGATAGTGGGAAAAGTGGCTTTTCATGTGCCTCTCCTGCGCTTTGCTGCTCCAAGGTTTGCGAATGGTATAGACATGCGCCATTACAGTCTTACACCTGCTTGAGCCAATCCTGCTTTACAGCGATGGACGCAGAATCCTATATTAGCAAGGCGACCCAAAAGGAATCTAAAATTTAACAAGGACAATTTTTAAAAACCCTTTACAAGTTTTACTTTGATATCGATTTGCAATCTCAGCTTATTAAAACTTACGAGTCTCAAATCTTAAATCCTAAATTGAAGGACCAGAATACCCTCCTTCACAAAAGAGTCGACAGCACATCACCCCTATAGAATCAGCCACTTCACCTAGCGCTGGATGCCACCACCCACCCACCGCCTACAACCGCCGTTGCTCACTCCAGAACCGGCATCGGCATCGTTTTGCCGCTTCTCTCTCTCTCTCTCTCTCAACCATGAATCATCAGTTGAAGTTCACTCACGTTGTCACAGGCCCACCACCGCACCACCATTAGGTCAGGTTGGCTCAACTCAAGAACCAAATTAAACCGGCCTTATTTGATCGGTTCCAAGCCGAACTAAGTAGGTGCCTAGGTAAAAATTAGGGATCCGGTCTTGATCAGTTCAGTTCCCTGTATTTAGTTTTTCTTTCTCTCCTATTTTGAGATCGGTTTTGAATCTAGGAAGGTTAGAAAATTCCATTATTGACTTAGCCACTATGCCACATATTGTGCATATTGTATGTTTTCCTTAAAATATAATTAAATTACTTAAAAGTTTTTTCTCTAATTCCCCGGTTGACCCCTGCAACCTATTTGGTTCATGATTCTAAAAACTAGCAATCAACTCTAACAGGGTAGGTCTAGCTTCTTGGCTTGAAATCTACTCACCTTCTAATCAATCGATGACTCCTAACCATTTCATCAAGACTTTAGATGTCTACACCTTGGCCAACTCGACCTCAAATTGAGGTCGCCATAACTTTGGCAACCTCAATATCAAGTCTTTAATGGCTAAGGTGATGCTGTGTGATGGAAAGAGAGTGACGACTAATGGAGAGGAGAGTGAGAACATAAAGTAGAAGTGAGGGATAGCATACTAACATGATAATCCAAATTTATTCGCCATTCTAATCGCCCTCTATTCACTCAAATTCCTTTACTTTCATTCCAAATTTTTCATTCCAGCTAGTCAAACGAGTGCTAAAGGATTTTACTCCCTAACAATTAACTACCTCACAAGTAACATCTATGGATCCAAAGAAGATATTTTATAGGGCTCAACGTAGATAGAATCTTAAGTAATTGACTCAATCTAGACCTTCAAGATCAAGACGCACCATGGCCTTCTCTAGTCATCAAATATGCTTATACCACTTTTCTTTTGTCCGGTTTTACAAGATCGGAAAATGAATGCTAACACCCCTATTGATGTACTTAATGTTTATCCAACCTAACAAATGCAACGTCTTCCTCAAATTTGGAAAATCGTCCAAGTTTTCTTTCTTTGCTTTTAAATGCTCTGCAGAGAGTTTCGACTCTCTTAGGAAACCAAGTTAAAGAAGAGGCTTGTTCAGGTCCGGAAAGCTTCACTCCCCTGTTGTAGTTGAGTCAATTCGATTTCCAATTCCAGTCATAAAGCCTGTCGTGCATGAGCATGATGAGAGAGAGAGATGAGAGAGAGAGAGAGAGAGGAAAGTGGGTGTTGATGGTGAAAAGACAAGTCAAAAGTCCAATCTGAGGGCCGGAATTCATAAGACATGAGACAGTGTTTGGTTGATGTGTAGTGTTGTCCATCAGTGCGATATTTGTTTTTCCCTCCTTTATAAAGCGATGAGAAAGCGGGGGTAGTTTTCATGGGCAAAACAACAGCGGCTCACACCCTCCCCACCAGAGCCAAGTACGTCAAGACTGATGACCACTTTGTATCTGGTGTAATGTTTACCCTCCCGGCAATTTATTTAGCTCAATTCTTCTGGCAAGATAATATCAGATGTATCGTAAAGCCAATATGATATTTCTTTTGGTACCGTTTGAAAATTCGTGATATCCAATGAATCTCACATTTAAAAAAATTATTATGAAAGATAAACTTTTTGATAAAATTACAAAACTAATAAGGACCGATATTTCTCATCCAACCATAGGCAAGGGCTAGCTAGATCTGATGTGGTCAGATATTCGCTATCATCACCACCAATGTCGACCACTGTCCCTCCACTCCCCACCACCCACCCCTTCCAGCATATTTCTTTTCCAATTACAGATTGGAGGTGGGATATAAGGTTGAGAATCTGAGGGCGACCAAAGATTGACTTGGGCACTAAGGACAGCAAAGGGACATGTCTAATAGTTAAGATTGTTATTTGGCGAATTTTGAACGGAGCTCAATCAGGCGGAAAGTTACACCCCCCCTGGCAGCCAAGTTGGGGGAGGGACATGTATATATTATGCCTCGTTTCCACAGGATTTCCTGTTTTAAATTGCCCCGGACGCCCAGAGGAGCCAAATCTCTCTCTCTCTCTCTCTCTCTCTCTCTCTCTCTCGCCCCAGAACAAACCTCACCCATCACCATCACCACTTTCACAGGAGGGGAGAGAGGTGAGAATCTCCCCACCCAGGCAAAATTAACAGTACCTCATCACCATCTTCCTCCTCACCATATCACACACTTCACCCTCAACCACAACAAAGCTCAGCTCCTCTCCCTCCCTCTCTCTCTCTCCTCATCATCCAACTCAAACTCCAACTCCAACTCCACCGCCATCACCACTACCACCACCCCCACACCCCCTTGATCTCTCTCTCTCTTCCACCCCCCCCACTACCCGACTGTTCATGAGCACAGACCCTTCTTTTTCATTTCTCCCAATAATGACCCCAGAAGACTCCCTGAGATCCCTTTCCTTAGACTACCTCAACCTCCTCATCAACGGTGAGGCCTTCAGCGATGTCACCTTCACCGTCGAGGGCCGCCTCGTCCACGCCCACCGCTGCATCCTTGCCGCCCGCAGCCTCTTCTTCCGCAAGTTCTTCTGCGGCCCCGACCCGCCTTCCGGCCTCCTCGACGCCGCAGGGTGCCCCCGTGGCAACCCTCAGGGGGCGGCGCACCACCCGTCGAGGCCGCCGCCTCCGCCGGGGGTGATCCCGGTGAACTCGGTCGGGTACGAGGTCTTCTTGCTGGTGCTCCAGTTCCTGTACAGCGGGCAGGTCTCGATCGTGCCACAGAAGCACGAGCCGAGGCCTAATTGCGGCAATAGAGGTGCTGGCACACGCATTGCACCTCCGCTGTCGATCTCGCCCTCGACACCCTCGCCGCCGCGCGATCCTTCGGTGTCGAGCAGCTTGTACTGCTCACTCAGGTTCCGATATGTTTTATACTCCCAGAACTAACATCTCTATAGTGTTCATGGGATTTCTTTTGCTTTTGCTTACTGGGAACATTGCTTGATTTGGGGTTTCGGATAGTTGGGATGGGATTTTTCTTCTTTTTTTTTGGGATTTTGGAGGTGGAATTGTTTATTGAGTGCCATTACTATTAGTCTTTTCTTCGTAGATGACTCAAATAAATTATGGATCCATCATGGAGTGGGTGACGCTAGGTGTGTTAAAAAACAAATTTAGGCTGATCAAATTCTATTCTTTTCCCCTCAAAGTATCAGAATATCAGAATATCAGAGCGCATCTTCTTGCAGATATTCTTTCTATTCTACTCTCACTGATTTCTCAAACTCAATTCACTTTCTCTTTTGTTCATGATTTGAGTTTTTTACTCTAGCAGTTCAAGACCTTCCTTGACCAATTTGATTCAACTGTAAACCTAAAAACTAGAGAGATGTAATGGAGTTGATTTCATGCACAACTTGGGGTTTCTTGAAATGGTTAGATCTACCTTTTAGTGGTAACTCTCAAGAGCTTTCTATATTTAGCTATGGTGATGATCAGTCTTGTCTTCCACTTCACAAAACTTCCCAAATTTTTCCCGACATTCACTTTCCTCATTTAAAGGTTTTGCTCATGAGGGTAAAAAAGAAAGGACAATTGCCACCGAAAGACTTGTTCTAAGCACCATATTTGTGAAAGCATATTCCTATCAATTTGCACTTCAAAAAAGTTTAAATTTACTACAATGATGCAATGCAAAGTCACATTTCAATGACCAATTTTCTTTTGATTATGGCTTGTCATTTGGCAGAAGCAATTGGCAAGCATGGTGGAGAAGGCCTCAATAGAAGATGTGATGAAAGTACTAATTGCCTCAAGAAAGCAGGAGATGCATCAACTTTGGACTACTTGCTCCCACCTTGTTGCGAAATCTGGCCTTCCGCCCGAAGTCTTGGCCAAACATCTCCCGATTGACGTCGTGGCTAAGATTGAAGAGCTCAGGCTGAAGTCGTCAATGGCTAGGCGATCCATAATGCCGCACCACCACCATCCCCACGACCTGAGCACGGCCGCTGAGCTCGAGGACCAAAAGATCCGGCGGATGAGAAGAGCCCTCGACTCTTCTGACGTCGAGCTCGTGAAACTCATGGTCATGGGCGAGGGCCTAAATCTAGACGCAGCACTAGCACTTCATTATGCAGTTGAGAGTTGTAGCCGGGAGGTCGTCAAGGCATTGCTTGAGCTTGGGGCGGCGGACGTTAACCACCCAGCAGGGCCCAGTGGCAAGACCCCACTCCACCTTGCTGCTGAGATGGTCTCCCCGGACATGGTGGCAGT
Organism: Eucalyptus dawsonii; assembly: GCA_016097615.1. Classification (NCBI taxonomy): domain Eukaryota; kingdom Viridiplantae; phylum Streptophyta; class Magnoliopsida; order Myrtales; family Myrtaceae; genus Eucalyptus; species Eucalyptus dawsonii. The sequence goes on along the minus strand of CM027881.1, from coordinate 23,307,192 downwards.
CCTACTCGACCACCACGCAGATCCCACGGTCCGCACAGCTGATGGCATCACACCTCTTGACGTGCTCCGAACCCTAACCTCTGATTTCCTCTTCAAAGGGGCGGTCCCGGGTTTAGCCCACATCGAGCCAAACAAGCTTAGGCTATGCCTCGAGCTTGTCCAATCAGCAGCCCTCGTGATCTCGCGAGAAGAAGCTGGGAATGCCAACGCGAACACAAACGCTTCTTCTAGCACCACGACTATCTACCCACCGATGTGCGGTGATGATCATAGTAGTGGCAGTAGTGGCAATAACATGGGCAACATCAACCTTGATTCAAGAGTGTACCTAAATCTCGGTACACAAATGGGGTCTAGAATGGATGAAGATGATCAAAGTAGCCGAAATAACCAGAGGGAAACCATGAATTTGTACGGTTCTCAAGGTTTGTATCGTCACTCGCACGACTTCTAGCTAGGCTCTCAGGCTCAAGCTCAAGCTCAACTATCTACACATATGATAGGAGTCAAGTAAATTCTCTTCTCTTGTTCCCCTCCATTTCTTGATCTCCGTCTCTTTAGGGTGGTTCTTCTTTTTCGGCCTTGTGTTATGTTTGCTTGCATAGATCTTTCAATCATCATCACATGATGAAGTTTAGTTCTTCTTTTTGGTTGGAGATGATGTGAGATCATCTCTCATGGTTTGAGACAAGAGGAATCTGAGTATTTTGGCTACTCTCTTTTGGCAGTGATGGAGGAGACGCAGGTCAATCTTTTCAATCCCAGGCCTGTCAACTAGATCTTTTGTTTTTACTGAATATATCACTTTCAATGTTCACATATAATTGGTACATATATTATATTTATTATATCCTATATATCTATTTTGACCTTTATATTTTCTTGTCCCCTCACCTACCAATTATATACACAAAAGAATTTTTTTAAGTGGAGATGCATAATAAGCAACAAAAGTCCCATTTAAGAGACTTGAACATTTCTTCTTCTATTTTTTTAAATTGGTGGGTCTGCCCTTAACTTTTATAATATGATGGACAAATTTGGACTTGTTTGGACATGGGTGACTTTTATAATATAATCAGGTAAATGAGCTGTCTCTTTCTCTATTCTCGTTTCTTTTCTTGCCTCCCGCTGGGCTTTATGGAAAATGCTGATTGGCCATTGATATTATTTTTTAAGTAAATGTTAGGACAAATCATGTGGCCATTGACAAATTGATCGTGACCCCACGCCGCAAGACAATATCTAGAATAATATCATCGATATAAAGATAAATATGGGAGATTGATTTATAAAATCATTTGATAAAGATTTATTGGGTATGCTTAAATAGCATAGTACGTCATGTACTGACTTATTTGAATGAAAGAATGCTGAAAACCAATGTTTGTGTCCTGACATTAAATTTACTTCTATAAATATGAGGATTCTCTCCTTTTAATCCTATATAGTCTTAGGGGCTGAACCTTAGGTGCTTGCATATAATTTTACCCTAGAAAAAAGTGGGATTTATCTCATTTGTTTTCTAGCTAAACTATAGAATGGATGCATGCATTCTCCTTATTATATGATAATTCTTTTCTGTCCTTTTTCATTTTTTTCCAGAAAAGTATATGCTCATTCTTGAGAAACTACATCTTTTGTCGCATTTTCGTGTTTCCCATGCATCCTTCACAAAACTCTATGCCCTAAAGCAAAACCTATATCAAAGTTGCATGCATTTAGCTCTCTAGGCGCTATGTTTGCTGTTTTTTTTTTTGGTAAAACTATGTTTGCTGTTAAGAGCTTCTGTCATTAACAAAAAAAAAGGATGTCAAGACTAATGTCCAAATGACACAGTCGGAAAACACAGAATTCTAGAGTTGCTTAGTGCTTATATTATGTGTCTTGGCGTTCTCTTCAACAAGATCCTAATGTGTAATTCGAAGATGCAATGGCGACTTTCCTATTCAGGAGGCAATTCTTGGGAAAAGCGATTTATCTTCAAATAAATAATGCTGAATATAAGGAAATAGTTCAATAATCTCCAAAGCTCTAGTGACTATTACTTCCTAATTTTCATGATTGGTAGTCACTATTACTATATGAACCTAGAGATGTGAACTTCGTCTCCATTGCTGTGTGCAATCTCCTTTCAAAAGGAACGACTGACTAGACTTGATCGGGTATCTATACTTTATTAGGGTTTTTGACATATTTTAATGAAATATTTAGTTCACGTCCCTAAATCTCTGAGAACCAATCAATTCTTTTCATGTGCCAAATCTTCACTACTTTATTTATGTCTGAGAAGTTGATACAAGTCTCACATGCACACACAAAGAAAGTTTAGATTATGTGTAGAAGCTAACAAGAATCTGGAGAAAAAATTGAAGAACCCAATGCAACATCATTTGCTTGTTTAAAAGTCAATTAAATAGTTAAAAAAGATAGTGAGAAAGGATTTGTTTATAGCCGAACGAAGTGATAAAGATCCTATATACAATATCACGAATCTAGACAATAACTTGACCATGTTCATAACGTCCTAGATAGTTCAAATTTGCAGGTATTACAACGCATGTTCCTAACATCTGTAAGAAATCTAGACAATAACTTGTTCTTGGTAACAAGCACTTTGCAAATGTTCACTGCTTGTGCAAATATAAATACGATTGAGACTTAGAAAGCAAATGCTTTGGCTGGCGCTTATCTGTATGATTTTGCGATAGCGTTCGGTTAAGTCTTATAAAAGATAATAAGCAAATTGTTTATCCAGCCAAAATTTTTAATAAAACCAAATTCGACAAAAACTATGAAAAAATTAGATGCGAATGCACGCAATGTTAGTATATCATGATAATTTCGAGTGTTAAGAAAAAGTCAAAAGCATCTACCGCAAAATTTAGATTAAGTAAAAAGTAAAATGTAAAAATCTATCCACACACTACAAACTTTTTATAGCTTGAAAGCTCAGATCTTGATATGATTAAAAATTTCCACATATTATGTGTTTCGATATGCAAAAAGACAGCTTATATGCGCAGGAGAATCCTAATATGCGCAATAAACATGACGAAATCGTTTCTAGATGGTTTACAATTTTAGGATAAATGATAACATCAAAAGAGCAAATAAAGAATTAAAATAATTTTAACTCCAGAGGTTACTCAAGAGAAGAGCGTATTTGTTGTTCTCGATTAAGGTTTGTGCTTAATTTCTTTTCTTTTCTTTTCTTTATATTTAGACCTAGGCCTTGATTCAAACAATAGCACCTATGCAATATCTTTGGGGGCACCACTAAAAAAATTGGCATTGGCTTTGTGCTACATAAAGATATTTGGGTAAACGTGCATGCTCTGTTAGTCGTGATTCATGGATCGAAATTATACGGTGCCGAGGTTGGATGTCCTGATTCGATTATTCCTGAAAAGTATATGAAAATTTTTGATTGAAAAACACCTTTCCAAATGCGATATATCATCATTTGTTCTTGAGGATATGTGAAAACATTTGGCGTGATCATGATAAAGTCTAGAAATAATATCATCACGGTTCACCTAGATTAATGATCAAGAAAATGCCTGCATTTTGATATATGACCATTGAAACTACAAGTCACGCCAAAAAAAAAAAAAAAAAAAAAAAAAAAATTCAAACAAGACGAAAAGATACATAGCAACCTGTCCTTTGGTCATCCTTTTTGGTGGAAATATTGTAGTTGTTTTATGAAGGACTGAATACTCAAACTTGTCCGCATAGCCTTTAGAAAGTGAAATAGTGAAATGGCATTTCTGCTACATTAAACTCTAATCGATTCAACATTCGGCGGTGGAAGAGTAATATTCGGTGTGTTGAGAAGACATACTAAAGTTAATATGCTAAATGACATATTATGATTTAATTGGGTAGGTTAAGAAGTGAATTAGGACCGCCCGATAGCAAACTTAATTATTTGTCGATTCCATGCAAGTTAAGCTTTTCCAATGGCCATAAATTACCATTGCTCTTCTCAGAACTTCCACAATCCGTGCCTTTTTGACTTTTGCCATTAGTTTCGTGTGATCTACAAGTGAGGAATTTACATGAAGTTAATGTCAAACTTCGAGCAGATCGAGCTCTCACTATGTTCCTCTATCAAATGCTTTTTGACTGTTGGAGGATTCTTCCTAAAATATGCTTTTGGATGCATTCATGTCTACAGGTCATTCTCTTTTCACGACAACTATAACATGGACTGATTCTGTGCATTGCCGAAAGGCGATGCTTTTGCTCTTTCTATTGGCACAACGAAGCATCAAACGAGGTGCGCAATTCTAAGTGGCGCCCACAAAACTCGAAGCGTTCATATTAATCTGGCTTTCGAAGAGCATCGATGTGCACCTTTTGAAACGATATAAATTTGTAGACATGGGTGTAGTGCGAGTGTATATCATACAAGCAAGCAAAACATCACAGTTTAAGCTTAATTAAGCAAACAAAAAGGGCAGTGAAAGGCACTAGTTTCTTTGTTCCTGCTATCTCTTCTTCCCAAATGCCCAAATCAGGAGCACACCAGAACCCACCTCCTCCCGGTATTTTCCCACCCTGTTCTTGTTAACCTTGGTCGAAGGATTGATTTATCGGAGTAACAAATGTTAAGGCGTATTTGAAAGCTCAAGCTTTCTATCTCCTTTTTTTTTCCTTGTTCAAGGTTACCCGACAGACAATCCGCCACACACCAGGAAAAGGAAGTTATTGTGCTGCAGCCGCACGAAGATGAAAGGAGACTCTCGAGAGAGGGCTTCATAGAAGGATGGTATGCCAATGAAAATCGCCTTCTTTTGAAGCTTCGACTGAGGATATGAATCAAATATACATCAATAAGCAAAAAAGTCCAATCTCCAGAGAGTTTGAAAGCAACTGCATCACCATTCACCGTCGCTCATCTCTCTGCTATTAGTCTAAGTTTTCAGACTGCTCTCTGATAACTTGTTTTTGTGGTTCTTGACAATACCAGCCTGTTTGCTCTATGCTGCTGCTGGCTCTGTGAGAATGCTGCAACTAGTGAGTGTGAGCGATAGCTTTGCTGGAGAATTCATCAATCTTCAACTTAGAGTGCGCGCACGCGCATAACAGAGTGTAAAAGTTCGCTATGGTCGGTATTATGTAATCTTCTGCAGATATAGTACCTCACTACCATATTTTCCCTCGACGCGAGCTGGTCACTCTTGATTTGCCTTCTGTATCTGATTTATATTAATCCTTTTGCTTTCCGAATCCGAGTGTTTCATGCACGTTTTAGCAAACGAAAACTGGTAAACAACAGGCAAGAAAGAGGTAGGCGACAAACAGGTCATGGACTATCGTGATTGGAGTGATTCTTGAGAGGAAGACAGGAACTAAAGCAAATAGAGGAAGAGATTTTATGGAAATCAAACCTAATAAGGAACATATTCTTCTGCTTTTGCTCCTCTTCATTAGCCATCGGCATCAGGTTCGGATGATATCCTTTCAGAATCTTATCGTGTATGGCCGATGATGGGATCAGCTACAAAATATTCTTATTGGGTTTTCTATGATCTTAGTTGGGGATGCAAGAATTTGACGCCATCATTATGAAGCTGGGAATGATATCAACACGGTTTTACATCAACAATATTACAAATCAGAAAATGCTTGCAATATTACAAATCTCTCATCTGATTGTCATATTTTATAGTTTTTTTTTTTTGGTAAAAGTAAAAGCAAGAATTTGTCATATTTTATAGTTAATATCATGAAAAACCCTAAAGTGGTATGTCTATAACATATTTACCTAAACTAATTTTTTGATTATCAAAAACCCAAAATTGGTATGTATCCGACAAATTTATTTCAAACTAATTTTTTTAAACCACCAAGAACTTCAAACGGGTAGGTTTGTGATAAATTTATCTTCCATTAGTTTTGGTTAAATTAGATTAATACCACAAACTGATATGCATGTGACAAATGTATGACAAAATCTTAAACCGGTACATTCATAAACTACCACATATCATCAAACTCAACAATTTGACAAGAAAATTTAACGAAACTAATAAAGGGTAATTGTCATAAGTGTACAAATTTTGATTTTTTTGTGATCAAAAAAGTAATTTTTGGTAAATTTGTCACATATGCACCTATTTAAGATTTTTTCAGTGAAGTTTTTTGTGGTCACAAAATTAGTTTTTGGTAAACTTGTCACACGTGCACCTATTTGAGATTTTTCATGGTAACCCTAAATTTCATTACTTTTTTGGTATCTTATTGCAAGTTGAAAGATATTATTTTCACTTTTGTGAATGTGATATAATAATGTAATTTTTTTAATCTATAAATGATAATTGAAATCTTACATCGCTGATTGACTAATTAACAAGTTGAGACTTGCAAGTATTTTCACTTGAGCAATACACGACATAGGTTTCATACGTGTACAATTTGTCTTAATCCTAAAGAATAAGGGTCTACTACCCTTAAAAATCTCTAAACTTAACCTTTATCCCAATTTTACTTTTTATCTCGTAAAAAACTTCCAACTTTAGGTCTAATTTCAAATCTCTCATAAACTTTTTATCATTTTATAAAAAGTCCTCAGCTTTAGGCTCCATCCCAAATTTATCCTAAAATTTTTTTCCTATGAAGAATCCTAACTTAAGGTCATTTCAATTTTATCATATGGTTCAAATTTTATCCTAAAATTTTTACTGTCTTATAAAAATCACAAATTTTTACTTGAATTACGAAGTTGACATTAGCTCTCTATCTAAAATTTCTCGTTGGAGAGATGGAAAATTTCTAAGCACAAGTTGTTCAAGCATCCCCAACACAAGCTCTCTGACGGCAAGAGATGGAAAATTCCCAACCATGATAGATTGACAAGTGCAAATCACGAAGGGCGGTTTTGATAGAGGATTAATGGAAAACAGATTTGAGAATCAAGTGTAAGTTGTGGCATTTTGTGAGACAAAAAAATTGGAATGAAAATGAAATTGGACCTAAAACTATGATTCTTTTATGAGACAAAAAATTTATAGTAGAATTGATATTGGACCTAAAGTTAGGATTTTTTATAATACAAAATAAAAGTTTAAGGTAAAATTGGGATTGTACCAAAGTCTGGGTTTTTTTATGAGAAAAAACGTTTAGGGTAAATTGAGACATGACCTAAAGTTTGAGATTTCTTACGAGACACAATGTAAAGAGAAATGGTTGTATGAAAGTTTTTGTTGTACTATGAGAATAACGATCAATTTAGGACTACAAAAAATCAAATAACAAATATTTATAAATTATTGTAAGACTCATTTCTTCAAGAATTTATATCTCACAACTCACAGTATCCTAAGAAGTGATATGCTAGTAAAGTCCAAAAGTAAATTGGGACAAGAACTAAGGTTGAATTTTTTTAAGAGTATTAGGCCAAGAATGAGTATAGAAGTTCAATAAATGTGTGTGAGGAAGGCAAATGTCATTTTTTCCTTTTGTCATATCATGTACTTGCATCAATAAATGCTGGAGTACCAACGTTTTACAGGCAAAGCGTGCAACAAAGTTACAACACGGACTTTCCCATTTGGTCATGTTAAAGAACATGAAACATAAAAGAGAAGATATCAAAGAAGAGAACAAGCGGAATTTTACATGGAAAACCCTTTTTCCAAATAGAAAGGAAAAATTACAGCGCCATACAGAGCGATCTCTTTATTATAATGATGAAGTTTCTAGATACAATTATAAGAGATCCCTTCAATATATGATTGGAGTCTATGGCATACATAGTTATAGTGGAAATTACATGTACATCATTAACGACAGTGTTTTGCTCTATCATACTCCACGGTTCCATCAATCTCCCACTTAAAGGCTAATCATCAAAACAACAATAGTCTCTCATAGTCTTCCCTTGTCTTTGCACCTAGTTGTCTTAGTGCGACACCGTGATTTTTCACTTTTTGAATTTGAAATAGTTTTTCCCACATAAAAATTTGCTCTTTCTTCTTTGAATTCTCTCTTGCATTTCTTGTTTCTAGAAAGTATTAGCATAATCGATTCGTTGATTGGTGATCTACTTCCAATATAGATAAAAGTAAGATAGGGCATGTCAAGAAAACGTAGTAAAGCTAATATGCTAGATGTCGTGTCATGATTCAATTAGGTGTTTAAAGAAGTGGATTAGGAGCATCCGATGGCAAACGTAGTTATCTATCAAATCCGCGTTCTCTACATGTCGACAATTCCCCAAAAAGTGCCATTCTTCTCACTCCTCAGAGCTTCCACAAGCCACTCCTTTTGGGTTTGGCCTACAAGTGAAGAATCCATATAAAGTAAATCTCAAACTTGGAATAGATTGAGCTCCCAGTTTATTCCTCTGCGAATGCTATAGACAATTGGAGAACCCAAGTCTTCCAAACATGTGCTCTTGTTTCTAATAATCTCTCTCTTTTTTTTTTATAGACTGATTCCGTTTTCCACGCCGACTCTTGCTCTTTTTAAATGGGTCTTCGAAAGAGCATCCCCGTGCCCCTTTTGAAACAATACAAATTCAGTAGACATATATATATATATATATATATATATATATATATATATTGCGACTATATATACAAGCAAGAAAAACATCAAATTTTTAGCTGCATTTAGCAAACACAAAGGGCAGGGAAAGGCACTAGTTACTTTGTTCCTGCTCTCTTTTCCCAAATGCCCAAATCAGAAGCACAACAGAACCCACCTCCCCGGGTATCTTCCCACCCTGTTCTTGATAACCTCGATCGAAGGATGGATTCATTGGAGCAGCAAAAGTTAAGGCGCTTTCGAAAGCTTAAGCATCTTACCTCCTTTTTTTATTATTATTTTTGTTTAAGGTACCCGACAGACAACTTGCCACACACCAGGAAAAGGAAGGGCCCGAAGACGAAAGGGGGAGACGGAATCACCCTACTAGAATGAAGACATGCATCATCTGCATCAATGAGCAAAATGTCCAATCACAAGACGGGTCAAAAGCAATTGAATCACCATTCGCCATCACTCCTCTCCTTGCTATTATTCTATTTCTTCCGACTGTTCTTAGATGACTTTTTTTTGTGGTTCCCCGACAATTCAGCCAGCTTGTTCCATGTTGCTGCCGGCCCTGCTGTCCCTGTCTGGTCTGTTGCTATTATTCTTCTGCTTATACTCCTCTTCATCGACCATTGGCATCAGGTTCAGATGATATTCTTTGAGAATCTTATCACATGTGGCCAAAGAAGGTATAAGCTACAAAATATTCACATTGAGGTTATCCGTGATCTCAAAGGCAATTCGCTTGCTAGCACCAACAGAGATCTTTAAGCATGAAGTTTCGTTTCTAATGCCAGAGTATCAAGAACACCATGAGAATTTACTAACTGCATGAACTTAAAGATTCAATAAAGAAAACGGTGCACTCACACTACTTTTTTCACTTTACGTGTTTCTGCAAAAGAAAATATCATTTTCTCATGGGTTGGCATGTACACAGCATGCATAAAAGTGCTAGTAGTATGCTTCAGATGCTGGAAATCAATGAAGATTTGACATCCTTGCTCACGTCATGCCATCCCTCCAAGTTCAAAACACGACCAATCAGAAACATGTACACCTAGTTAATGACCTTGATAATCTTCTGTAAGTGCATTGCAGCACCTAATCTCATCAGTGACTAGCGATTTCTGGGGTCAAGAGAATACAATTGTTCCGGCTGAGAGATATTGAAAAAAGAGGCCAAAAAAAAGAAATAAGTTCAGAGCAATTATCCAACCCATTTTAATGCCGCCGAAGCTACAACTCAGCCCATTTCTCTCTTTTTTTTTTTTTTTTTTTTTTTTTTTTTTTGGTGAAGTGCCCATTTCTCATTTTTGCTGCAGCTAGCGTCAAATGAAATAGAAGAGTGTGAAAAAAAAAGGAATGAGAAAAAGAAAGGAAGAGGAAAAACCGTAAGATAGAAAGGAAAGGATTCAGTTCATGCAAGCAACAGACTATACGAACATCCTTCCTTTAATCAGAGGGAATTTCTTAATAAAGTTGCAGTTTACAGTTATTTTGAATTCTGGAGTTGCTAGTAGACATGAGATGTATTTGCGCTGTAAAATCAAGTCGTAAAGAAACTTTTAGATGTTGTGGACCTCTGGATTTTAGAGAAGTCGATTTGTGTCATACCGTGAAATAATTCCCACCTCTGTCTTGAGGTCCGTTTTTGCCTATCTCCGGTCGTCTTTCGGGTCAGAGGCGCAATTTGAAGTACATCAAGTTAGATTTTTTGTTCATAAAAAAAAAAAAAAAAAAAAAGTTAGATTTCCAATGACTCTGGACCTCCTTTAAAAAAAAACTTGGGTAGTTTTTTTTTTTTTGAGTCAGAGACTTGGGTAGAGTTAAAATAAACCGATTAAAATTCGACAAGTGAAACTATATAGTAGACAGCAAGCACTCATCTATTTGAGCAAGTTTACGAACGCAAATCGGAATTTTTGTTATTTGTTTTTTTTACCAAATACGAATTCGGAGTTTTCCAATCAAAATATCTTTCTTTCAATTTAGTATCACATGTGAATAGTGCTTATCTTTTATTATTTGGAAACCCACGTCATGAAAATGATAGGAATTAAACATGTTGTAAGCTATGAAAAAATCATCACATCTCAAGTTGCTTATTAAAAGAAAAAGTGGAACTTGTCAAAATTATTTGTTGCATAAGGATGGATTAAGCATTTACTACCTATTTGATTACATGAAATTGCATGGTGAAGCACTTGTCAAAATTATTTGCGAAATGGTTGAAAAAAAAATGCTATGCAAAATATATTCTAGTTCCGACCATCTACTTGATGTAAGGGTTTGTGAAGGGCTCCTTGTATTGATTGTCAGTTGGGTTGAAATTCATTCTGATGTGGTTTTATGATTCGGAGGATATAGTGATGGTTTGATGATCTTATCACTATGATCTGAACCATTAAGGTTGTGAGTACGTACATTGTTCCCAAGACATCTTGTTTGGATGAAGCCACTGGTGAAGATCTATGTCAGGGAAAATGTTGAAGGGCCTTGTTATGAGGTGTTAAGATGGCCATAGTTTGATATTGAACACTAATATTGTTTTAAAATCAGGGATTTTTGGACGTTCCTGATTATTTGAACTTATGCGAAACCATATGAAAAAATCTCTGGTCTTTAATATACATGATATCATGGTTCACAGATCGGTGTTCTTTGTTTGAAATGTTTATACAGATCATAGTAGATGCTGAATCTATTTAGAAAAGATTTCTAATCATTGAGCTATGGCTTACTCATGCCATTCATTTCGAATTCTTTCCATTTTTTCCAGTTCTACGTGTACCAGCAAGTAGGATAAGAAGATTTCGGTGGGCGAATATTTTTGAATTTGACTTTTGGAGGTAATTTGATATCATTGGGAATGGGGATGTACTTTTCGAGTGCTAGTTCTGTGATTCATTGAAGATATGCGAGTACAGTTTAATCTTTTTGAGTTTCATGCTTAGCTGATGAGATTCATGTCCTTTTCGGTAGACTATATAGTCCAGTCCCTTTTAACCCGCTTGCAGTATTTATATGTATCTATATATTTTGAGAACAGGTTTATGTTGATTATGCGTGAGTTGGCCGCATCATTTGAATAGGAGGAAGGTCGTGTCGTTTCCCCTATGCTTGGAGAGTTGGGGTGCGGCAAGTATCATTCATCCACAATGAATCTGCTCAACCTAATCGAAAGAAAATGAGCTCCAGGGACCCCTGCATTCCCAAAGAAGAAAATGCCTGCCGACTTGCAAAAAGATATGATCCCCAAGATTAGGTCGTTGGATCTCGCAAGTTCATGATGGTACAGAACTTGAAAGAAAGGGAACTTAAAGACTAGAGGCAAGTTGAACCTCAAGCTGCACCAAAAAGTGTAATCTTCCTTTCTTATGGACAAAAACCAAGCAGAAGGATTGCAATGCGACTAAATAGATTCTAACAGCTGAAAAACGAACCGTTAGAGCTGCCCAGCCTAAGGTAAAACTGCTATTCAAGTCAAAATCAGAGGAACAGCCAAGCTCACCCTTTCGAGCTATTTTCTCTAAAATGATGAATACGATGTGGGCTGAAAATTTGAAGTCGGAATTAGCAAAGGGGAAAGTTCATGGCCACGGCAACAGCAGAAATGACTGCATTCATCAAAATCCCCCGAAATCCACCCTTTTAGGTTCATGAATACCAGCAATTGTGAAGTTTTGGTGATGCAACATCGTCCTTGAGCTGACTGGCATGCTTGCTCATTTTAGAGGCCATAGATGCTGCACCCAACACCTGAAAATGTAGCAGCAAAACATTCAATTTTCAAAATGAATGAAAAAGCTGGTGCAAGCCACTGATAATCCAGGCATACATTCATACAGGAACCAAAGCAGTCTCTCCATGCTAAGTTTTCTGAAGTTGAATTTTGCATGCCCGTTAAAATGATTAAGGTATTAACCTAGCAGAAGTTGTTAAGTTAGGAACAAAACTAGTGCGATCCATAATCAGTATTAATGTGACTTCTGTCAACTCTTCTCCTACGAGTGTATGACCTGCTACTGAACTCTAGATAGGTATAGAGGCAACAGCATAAAGAACAGACAAGATAACCTATCTGCATTATGGCTTTTGTAAGGATGGCGCCATTTTAACATCCAAAAATAGCTAAAAACACAACCTTTTTTGTTGAATGAACCAAAATATCCGTGAATCTAAACAAGCCCATCACCACACCGAATTTCTACCAATGGCAATCACAAAGATCCATGAACTGAGTAAGAAATTGATTAGATAGTTGCCAATCATCATTGGCTGAGCTCCAGTTGCTAAGGAAGATTAATTATCAAGACATATGATGCAGAAACCCTTTGCATATGGGTTTTGTGAAATAAATTGAGTAAATGGTAGGTTAGGAATTTTCTATGGAAGAGCCAAGAGCATGAAGACTTAAGAAAGAGTAAGAGGTCAGTAGAATGTAATGAGACAGTTGTGCAATACTGAAAGTCAAATTCACAAAATGAAAATGGGAAGTAGAAGTATGTTTCAAAACCTAAATGCACCACCCGTACTTCACTTTGTCAATATAGAAGAGTAAAGAGCTTAATTTCCCTTTATTGGGGTTTGCATAATGGACTATTAGATGTCCACTTTGTTCGTCCAAATTCATTATTGGATGACCTATATTATGTACTATTCCACAAACTTTGCATTCCAAAAGTGACATCCATCTTCTCATTTTTCTTGTTTTTCAGCTCACTAGAACGTCCATCTCTGTCGAGGGGTGTCCATTTAAGCTATCAATGGAAGATGACAAGGAGAAAAATATGAAAATAAAAGAGGCAGTGGCACTTTTAGACTGAATACTACTTGCAAATCATTTTTAAGCTTAAGCAAGTGAGAGTGGAGAGAGAGAGGAACTGGAATGGAAGATAGATAATCTGTGTTTGAAAGGAAAATCTCTTTCTTGTGGGCCTTTTGGTAAATCAAGTTCAAGAGACTGTATACTAAGCTATTCTTGGTGTGGATTTAGACCCAAACTTTCTCAAACTATAATTATTGGAGTAGCCAGAGCATTCTATGCATGTAACTCAAAAACATAAGTTCTTCTTAATTGTTTCCCTTCATAAATGTTATTAAAGAAAGCAAAGAAGATTAAATATGTAATAAAACATAAGTTCTTCTAATTGTTTCCCTTCATAAATGTTATTTAAAGAAAAGCAAAGAAAATTAAATATGTAATCACATCACGCAACACAAAAAAGTCGTCCTGAAAGGGAAAAAAGCACAAGCCTATGAGAAAGCAACTCCATTAGTAAATCCTCAATTTCAAGGCATATAACAAAATAAAATCTATTAGGATGACGAATCCATCTCAAAAAGAAGGTCCAAGTGAGGATTTCTCAAGGACTTCCTCATAGCCTAAGCACAGGCTGCATCGGAGCATCTGACTACAACTCTGGAAGTGTCACAATCTCTCATTAGCAAAACAGTAATGTGATTTGCATGATAACCTACCATTTGAGAAGCTAGACCTAACACAAGATCTCTTGGAAGACCTGCAGCAACTCCTCCATCAGCCAGAGCTTCTATTGCTAGAAAGATATCGCTTTGGGCCCACTGCCATTGTATATATACACGAAAAGGAAAACTCTTAAGTCAAACTGAAATCTCACCACACTTCTATACAAAACCTTCACGGAAGTAAAAGGAAACTGATGCTTTAAAGCGTTTCCAAATACCTCAGGCCAGTAAATGCATCCAAAATATATTTCATCGGCTTTCATCTTGCCTATAGATCCGAATAAAGTAGCAATGAGTTCTGCATCCTCTTCTTTCACTCCTCCCGACTCAACTATTCAACATTAAGGACATTAGAGAATCTCATTGTAATTTATCTTACGAAATTAGACAATAACATGGTTGAATCTGACAGATCACTTTGAATTTATCTTACAATATAAGTAATTGTAATTCCACATGTTATCGGGGCAACCTCCAGTTTAAAATAAAGTGATACGATGAAAGGGCAGAACTCCACTTGCATTAACTATACTGCCATAGTATCACTAAAACAGATAACAGAAGTAATCCATCCTGACCACATCATGACAGTGCCATGGATTATATATACTCTGCAAGTATCATGAAAACCCGCTGACTAGATTTTCTTCTTTCCTGATGATTAATAAGAAGATAGCATCACAAATAATTCTCACAACACTTGAAACCTCAACATCCAAAGAAAAATTTCTATTTTGCACATTTTCATAGTATGAAACTGTGAAAATTTGAATGTAACTTGCTTAAGCAAAGTTAAGTCAACTAAAGGAAGCCCTTCACTTTTCATCATTACTATTGATTGCAGATACTCAGGAAAAAAGAACTCAATATTCTGAATCCAGCTTGTGAACTTAACAGCTGTCAAAACATCAAACCAAGAGGGTTCGATGCTTCGTTTCTCTCCTGCAGCTAATGGACCTGACCAAGTCTTGGACTATATAAGAAGAATATGGAAGAAAATCAATTTTCCAATGTGAAAGCAATTTCGTTTTCTGATGAAGCAACACAATCCGTGAACAGAAATTATGTATCATCCAGAGACTTGTATGGTTAAAAAAAGTCAATTTCTACATGAGGCGGTTTAAAGGCCAAAACAACATTGGCTTTCCATGCATACAAGGAAGACCAGGAAACAAGTAGTATATACATTACCAGATGCAGCCTTGCCAACAGCAGCAGGAGTATTCGGCATCACATGGATAAATCAATCATGGCCCAATCCCAATCCTAGGAAAAGGGAAAGCATACTCACTCTAGGCAGTTCAAAAACAGATAATTCTTAAAATTAAATGACATAGGAACCAACAGCGAACACCCCGATTATGGTATTCAATTCAAAAAATGATAATTAATAGAAAAGGGTCCATAGATAAGGATTCTTCAAAGAGTCCAAAGTTTGAAATTAGAAAAGTTTACCATCACAACTATAAACTGTCTATCTGGAAAACTACTATACATTGACATAACGCACCTGAACGTTTTGTTTCTTTACTAACATCATTTTTATACTCTACTTAAAAAGCCACAGAGAATTTTACACTGAAAATCCCATCCCATTATTGAGGTATTCCTAAGTGTTGTTAAATCAAGTCATGATTGCCGATAAAAGATAATGAATCCACGGTTCATCTTACACCCCTAAATTCACAAAAAATGGCTCCACAGGACATTTAATAGTTTTGCTCAAATGAGAAATTGACCCCTGGATGGTATATTGAATGAAGATAACAAATTAGCAGAAACGTTATTCCAATTTCTTCTAGTCAAACCAAGAAAGTCATATATATTATAGCATCAAAAAAAATGGTAGAGGATGAAATAAGGGCCTGCAGAGATGCAGTCTTCAGGGATTCAATGATGTGAATTGAAAGAGCCTCTAATCCTCAATAACATTGTATAAGATATTGCCATAACATGACACTTTCGAGACAAGAACCAAAAACTTGATGCCAATAAAAAAGACAGTGGGGGGCAAATACCCATAAATCCTTCAAATTTACTCTGGCAAATACTGATACCAAAAGCTGCTTCTTTGATAGTAGTGGCCTCAACTGAGAGTCAACACCTTTAACTAGAAAAGAACAACAAAAGTTAATTAAAAAAATATTCCAAATAATTTCTACTAGAAGTATTTTCAGTACTTGAGGAAGGCACGCGACCTCTAGAACCAAAATCCATACTACCTTTGAAATCAAATATCTATTGAAACATCCTCCTCCAGATTTTATCATCACTTAGTAAAAATACAGAAGACTATCATAATTTTTAATTTCTATAGACCGTTGATGGTCATCAACAGAATTAAATTATCCTATGGTGAGAATGTGTTGTAGAAAAGCATATAATCATTACTGCAAAAGTTATGATAAACAAAGTTAAAGGCCAATTCATCCAAAATCTGGTGATAACTGAGATGAACTAGCATGTTGTGAAATGTTCTGCTGCTACCACCTCAAAGCTGAAGAACACTGGTGAAACTTAAAGTCATATTGACCAAACACATGCTTTCATCCCATTATTGAAATTTGGAAAAATGAAAGACAAGCAAAGTGGCAAATTGAGCAATGGAGTACAAGTTTAAGTGTTATATACCAACTTGGGAGTTTCGCTGAGAAGATGACCACATCACCATCTTCAACTACCTGCTTTCATAAAATTTGAGTTTCTTTATCTAGAAAGAGAGGGATAAGGGGAACAAGCGACTCAAGATTAAACTCGTCAAGAAACCCCAAGAGGTAGAATAACTAGCAATCGTTCATCCACTCATTTCTCACATCCACAAACAAGAAGAAAAATAATAGTGGTAGGTCTACTGAACCGCAAGCTGTACAACCGCTAAACCAACTTGCTTGCTCTCTTTCTATGGAGAAGAATTTAACATAAAATATAAAGAAGAGATTTCACCGTCCAAAGACCCGGGCAAGACATTGGATTTGCTCATGAACTTGCTCGAGCCGACAAGACACACAAATGTCATTTCCCACCCAATTAACTTACACAAACCAATGCTTAGAGCATGCAAGGATGAAGCAACAGCCTGAATTTTCGCCGTGAGCAAAAATACAAAAACCCAGAGGCAGAGCTAGGACATCGAATTCTCATAATAAAGATTTTGAGCTGTTCAGCATTGAATATCAATGTCGTTCCAATAACGAAACTAAAAACCCTGTAATCGTAACACACCGAGGCAGAGCCCGGGGCAGGCAAATATACGTCATGGCAAAGGCAAAGCTCGCACCTTTTTCACGCCTATTCCATAAAAACTGAAACTTGACGCTAACTACATTGACTGCATTCTCCCCAGGCGGTCCGAAGATCCGATTACTTTACATTCCTTCACCGCTTCCCATGAGAGAGAGAGAGAGAGAGAGAGAGAGAGAGAGAGAGAGAAGGATACACAACAGCTTGACAGTCGGAGAGGACTTGGACGCCGAGGATTCGAAGGCGGCGCCTCGACTAGGGTTGGTGAGCGGCGGCGCAGTCCTGGATGCCGGCAAGACGCCGGACTTGACCACCCCCTCGCGATGGACTCCGCCATCTTCCGGCTCCGATGAAGCCGAGAATGTACGTCTCCGCCGGTGTCGGCAGCGCCACCACCTCCCATTGTCTCCTGCGAGTTTGCTCTTCCGGGAACAGGGGCTCCCGCCGGGTCCATCCGTAAGAGTGCTGACCGCCGCGAGCGGCCGCCGTCGCCGGAGCGGCCTTTTGTTCGAGAAGACGACGCCGGGGATCATCGGGCTTCGGTGCTCCGGGGCAGATTCTAGTGGGCCGAGCTTTTATGGGCCGGACTGAAGCCGACCTTCCTGTTCTCGGCCCAAATCGTCACCCTTTCTCCATGTTGATAAGAAAGGACTTGGTGGTTGTTGTCAAATTATTGGTTTTGTTTGTAAAAGTAAAAAGCCCAAGAACGTTCGTTTAGCGGAAAATGGATCGTGCAAAAATATTTTAAAGTCATTTTAAGGAAAATTGTATATTTTAGGTGTTGATTTGAAAAGCTTAAATTTTGAGTGGAAAACATTTTTTACCTTGTTAACCAATTTAATTGTTTAGAAAAAATTATCAAAAAATTGAATTTTAATATTTTTAATTGACCAAAAATATTTGTATTATTAAAAAATATAATTTTGTATTATCTTTCACCGTTCATTTATTTTTTTTTCTTTTTTTTTCTTTGGCCTTTTTCTTTTCCTTCTCCTTCCTCCTTCCTCCTCCTTCCTCCTTCTCCGATGTCGCATGCCTAACGATGGCTAATCGCCGGGCTGCCGACCAAGATCAATCAGCCGCGATCCGGCGAGCTCGAAGCTCGGCCTGATCTGGCCCGAGCTGCTAGAGGTTTGTCGGGCTCTAAGGCCACGAGCGTGGATGAGTGGTGGAGCTCGGGCTCCCGATCCGGGCGAGCGAGAACTCATTGCCGAATCCGCGAGTCTCGTGACTCGCTAGACCTCGCTGGCAAGCTCGGCGAGGCCCGAGTTCCCCACCTAGCTCGCCGGATCTGCGGGGCCGGAGCTCGGGCGCTTGGGCTTCCACCGACCGGAGCTAGCGAGCCTCGCCGGCCGGGTAGAAACTTAAGGCCGGGCTTGCGACATGGCCGTCGCGGTCGCCAGCCCTGTCGGGGCCAGCCACCAGCAAGCTAAGGAAAGATGAAAAGGAAAGAAAGAAAAAAAAAAAGACATAAAGGCCGAAGAAGTTATGGAAAATGTTTTCCACTTTTCAGAGTGGAAAACATTTTCCTTATCTTAAGGTAATTTTTACTTGTTGATGGAAAACATTTTCCTTAGAAGATTGATTTTAAGTGGAACGCACACCTAAATCCAAAAACATTTTCTTTGAAGTTATTTTCCGTAAACGAATGCGGCCTAAAAAAAGGGAAAGTCTACTAAAATCCCAAATTTTGCCAATTATAACATATTTCCCTAAACTATTTGTGTCAAAAAAAAGTCCTCGCCTACCTTCCATCGTCTTCTTTAAATGGAAGATCGCTCTAGCCATGTTGATTACTCCCCAGTCCCAGCACTCTCCTAAAGCATAATGCTACTAGGTCAAGCTTTTATAGGTTGGACAGGCGGCCTTCTTGTTCCAGGCCCAAACCGTCACCCTTCCTTCGTATTGATTCAAAAGGAGATTGTGGTTGTTGTCAAATTATCAATCCATTTGTCTAAAAAAAAAAATGGAAAAAAAAGCCATAAAAAAATCCTAGATTTGTCTTATTATGGCATTTTTATTCTAAACTATTTTTTGTGACGCCAAAATTCTAGACTTTTACTTGGGTGACATTATATTTTCTTATATATAAATATGCTTAGAATCCTATATGTTGTCTCAAGGGCTGAACCTAGGTGCTTGGATATAGTTTTTACCCTAGAAAAAGTGGGATTTATCTCATTTGTTTGTAGCTAGAATATAGTTAATGGATGTGTGTCACCCGAGCCGATGCTTTGTAAAGCCTCCAAGCGACTCACTGTAGCACGACAGCGGAATTCGCCAAGCGAGCCTTCCTTCTATAGTTGTTCTAACAAACAATACAATGAATACTTCTTCTATGAGATCCTACTTTAGCTGTTTTGCTCAGGGTGTCTAGTTTATCCGAAGTAGTAGATTCCTTTAACCTCAATAATTGGTTTTTGACTTACCATGGTCTCGTTAGGAAGTGGCATCGGCTCTCAACCATTTTGTGCATGGGAGGCCAACCCCGCCTGGGCTTCTAAGTGATATAATCTTTTTTTATTTTAGAGCTCCTAGTATAATTTGTCGATGCGATCTCCCATGGACCAGGGTTGTGTTGTCCTTCTGCCTTCTCCTTTGCACTTTCGATAACCTAGGCACCACTCATGTGTCACAAGTCGAAGGATTCTAAAGCCGGACATTCTTCCCCCTCAAATTCGTAATGCCCTCATGCGATCTATTTTATCGCTTCCTTGCGTCCCTTAACCATTGATGCGCCACTTTTGAGATTTCATATCAAATAGTCACGCTCGCCCAACAAAACGGGCTTTACTCCACGGTAGCCTCTTTTGATCTCCATTGCTCGGCCATTCTCGGTCACACTTTCTTTGGCAAGTGTGGCATTTTTTGTAAGCGTTGCATCTTTTAAAAGATCCCATTTTGCCTATTCAGCCTCTTTGACCAACGCATATCAAATGGAGGTTTTTCCTTATTGAAAACATGGTAGTAGACCTCTTCTTTGAATTCATCGATTGATCTAGGAATGTTATCCCTATTTAGCAAGTGGTTCGCTTATTCTCCAATTCCCTATTAGCTCGACGAGGAACCGACTTGTCCTAGCACCCATTACCATCTTAGGAAGCGGAGAGCTCGCTTCATTTGAGCATCTTTGGCCCGACAATTCACTTTTCACCCACTAGGATCGGTCCACTAGTACTTATCAATTCAACTCACTAGAACGAGAAGTTCGATCTCCGACTCACTCCTTCATCGGAGGGATTCTTTACTCTAATGTACCATCTGTCACGGCCAATCATTTCCTTGGCCTCGGAACGACCGTGTGGCGCCTAACTAGCGAAATTTGCCGGGCCGGCCTTCCTTCTATAGTTATTCCAAAGGAATAATACATTTGAATGCTTTTTTGTGTGAGATCCTACCCGCCCATTTCATTCGGGCGTCTAGTCCATCGAGTGAGGTAGCAGTATCCTTAGCTCAACAAGCTGCAGTTTCAGCTTTGCCATGACTTCCTGTCAAAGAGAGCATTCATCTCCCCGATTTGTGAGTTCGGAGGCCAACCCGCCCTTCAAAGCTCCTAAGTGATATAATATTTTTATTCCTGTAACTCCTAACACCAACCGTTCTTACGTTATCTCCCACTGAATGAGTTATGTCAACGTCTTTCTGCCTCTTTCTCTTCACTTAATAACTCCAAACACCAAATTAATACAAGTATAGGATAATTCATGGACGTGTGAGATGCATGCATTCTCCTTATTATATGATAGTTCTTTTTTTTTCCTTTTTCATTTTTTTCCAGAAAAGGAAATGTCAATCTTGAGAAACTACGTACGTGTGTCATTTTTCACTTGTTCCCATGCATCCTTCACAAAAATCTATGCCCTAAAACAAAACCTACATCAAAGTTGCATGCATTTAGCTCTCTAGGTGCTATGTTCTTCCCTAGGCCATCAAATGTCCATGAAAAGAAAGATGTCAAGGCTAATGTCGAGTGTACAGAATTTCTAGAGTTGCTTAGTGCTTGTATTATGTGTTTATTTGCGTCGCCTAAAAGTAGGCTTTATTTTTATTTTGTTTTATTTGATTTTGGATAGTAAACAAAAAAAAAAAGAAGCAAAACCGAAACAAAAAAGCACCCCCTCTCGCATGGGCCTTCGGCCCATCCCGTGCCGCCTCAAGCACAGCCCTTCGCGCGGGTAGGCGCGGGCCACTGAAGAGCACGCGGGGGTGGCGCGACGCCGGAGAGGCATGGCGAGCAGACGATCGCGTGCGGAAGGAGAGAGGAGCGGGCGTCGTCCGGGACGTGGACGGAGGAGGTGATGATGGTGGATGGGACGGCGGTCCCGGCGGAGTCAAAAGCCTCGTAGGCCAAGACCGAACCGCTCCCGCGCCTATAAATAGAAGGGGCCACCGCGAACAAAGGGGACCGAAAAACAGACGACGCAGAGATCCGAGAAAGAGGAGGTCAGCCAAAGCTCAAGGTCCCCTGAGAGACTTCGAGGAGTTCGAGCATAGGGTCGGCCGTGACATGGTGAGCTCGGAGGGGTCCACAGAGACTTCGGAGTTCGCACATCCCGAGTCGGGAAATCAGGCGTGGGTCCGGCTAGGCATCGACCGTCAGGAGCCCGCATTCTGCTTGTCACTCGCCGTAGAGTCTCGCCGTCGTTGCCACCCTCGCCGCCGGTTGCGAATGTGTCTTATGTCCCTATCACCGTCGCCATCTCCTCTTCATGACCATCCGCTTTTGCCGTCATCGACATGGCCGTCGTCCCTGTCATTGGATCGTCGTCGCCGCGGATCTCCTCGGTCTCCTCTCCGTGGCCCTGAAGTCGCAAACCTAGGGTTTGCGATTTTCGGTCGCTGAGCGAGATCCGGACCGGGCATCGGGTAGGGTTTGCGATCCAATGGGCGGCTGAAGTCGGGTCAAAAATAGTCGAAAGGGTAGGGTTTAAATGGGGGAGCTGGTCATGAGCGGCTTGTCGTCGAGTCGTCGGCCGAGCCGGATGTCCCCGCGCTCGGCGCCGGACAGTTTCACTAAAAAAAAAAAATTAAAAAAAATTAAAAAAAGGAAAAAATCTGAGTCGGGGCCGTGTTGCGGGGCATCCTCGTCGGATCGGCGGCCGGGCGGACCCAACCCACGGATCAGGCCCGGGTCGGTTTTATATTATTTTAATACAAAATATATTTTAAATAAATAAATAAAATAATATTTTATTTCAAAAAATCAAAAAATGTTTTATTTAAAAAAAATCGAGAAAAATAAAAAATAATTTATTTTCCAAAAATATTTAAAAATATTTAAAAAAATGTTTCATTTTCCAAAAAAATCAAAAAATCAAAAATATTTCATATTTTTCCAAAAAACGTGTCAAAAAATCCAAAAAATGTCAAAATCCAAAAAATGTCAAAAATCCAAAAAAATGTCAAAAATCCAAAAAAATGTCAAAAATCCAAAAAAAGGCCAAAAATTCATGAAAAAAAATAAAAAATTCAAAAAAGCCAAAAAATTCAGAAAAAAAGCCAAAAATACTTGTATTTTCCCAAAAAAAATTCCAAAAATCCTTTTTGTGTCCAAAAAAAAAATTAGAAAATGACTCAAAAAATGTTTTCCTCCCCAAAAATGTGGAAAATCCACTTCAACATCCAAAGGAACTTTAAGTTTAAACAAGATTAGCATGAAGAAGGGCATTATATTAACCATTTAAATCAAATCACGATCCTAATTTCTGAATTCATGTAGAGTGAGTATTTCTCCCGATCTTCACTTGGGTTTAATCAACCCACTTTAAATCGATTAGTGGCATGACTCCAATTTAAAATTTGATTTAATAAAGTTAAAAAACTTGAACCATTAAGTCGTGAATTGGTGGACTTGGGAGAGTCCGGTTTAATAAATTTAGCCGAGCCATTAGCCTCATCTAGGGCGCCCGTACCCGATTAAGTGGGCCAAAAGAAAGAGGTCGCGACAATGTGTCTTGGCGTTTTCTTCAACAAAACCCCTTATGACTAATTCGAAGATGCAACGGCGATTTTCCCATTCAGGAGGAGGGCAATTCTTAGGTAAAGCCAACTGTCTTCAAATAAATGATGCTGAAAAAGGAATTAGTTGAATAATCTCCCTGAAGCTCTGTGACTATTACTTCCTATTTTTCATTACTGGTCGTCACTATTACCATATGAATCTAGAATATGAACTTCATCTCTGTTGCAGTAAATTTGCACTTTCCTTTCAAAAAGGAAAGACTGACCAGAGTTGATAGGGCATCTATAGTTTATTAAGGTTTATTACATATTTTACAATGAGATATTTAGTTTCATGCCCTTAAGTATCTCTTTGGACAATTCTCCTCTGCGAACCAAACAATTCTCTTCATGTGCCAAAGCTTCCCCCACTTTATTTATGTCTGAGAAGTTGATACAAGTCTCACATGCAAACACAAAGAAAGGTCAGATTATGTGAAGCAACTAACAAGAATGTGGAAAAAAATGAAGAACCCAATGCAACAATCATTTGCTTGTATAAAAGTCAATTAAATAGTTTTAAAAAAGATAGTGAAAAAAAAATCGTTTACAGCCAAACGTAATCATAAAAGATCCTATATACATCTAGACAATAACTTGACCACGTTCATAACATCCTTAATATTTTAAATGTACAGGTATGGCAATGCATGTTCCTAACACATGCAAGAAAATTTTAACAAAAACGATGATTTATTTACTAAACTACATATATATTGAGGGTGGAGATGAGAAGATCACTTCATGGTGACAAGCACTTTGCGAATGTTCACTGCTTGTGTAAATAATAAACATACGGTTGAGACTTAGAAAATATGCTTTGATGGAAACTCTTATCTGGAGTGTTTTTGTGATAGCATTTGGTTAAATCTTTTTAAAAATAAAAAGCAACTATTTTTTTCCCACCAAAATTTAAAATAGAAAATTTCACGAAAACTAAGTGAAAAAGTTATACGTGAATCTACAGGTCAATATGAGTATATTATTAAATTTCGAGTGTTCTCAATTTAAGAAAAAGTTAATGTGCATCTTTTGCAGAATTTAGATCAAGTTATCCACACACTCTAAACTTCTTAATGATTGAGAGCACAGATCTAGCTATGACCAAAATATCCGCATATTATGTGTTTCGATGTGCAAAAGGACAGCTTATATGTGCGGGAGATTCCTAATATGCTCAACATACATAACGAAATTGTTTCTAGATAGTTTACCATTTTGGGATAAATGACAACCTCAAAAGAGTAAATAAAGAATTAAAATAATTTGAACTCCAATGTAGATCAAGAGATAAGAGTATTTGTCGTTCTCGATTAAAGTTTGTGCTTAATTTCTTTCCTTGTTTTTTTCACCTCGGCCTTGATTCAAAAAATAACACTTATGCAATATCTTTTAAAACCTATAGAAACATTGGCATTTGGCTATGTGCTCCAAAAATTATTGGGTAAACGTGCATGTTCTGTCAGCGATGATACATGGATCTCGAAATTACAAGGTGCCAAGGTTATATGTCCCAATTCTATTATTCCTGAAAATTTTTGATCGAAATTCACCTTTCCAAATGCTAAATATCAACATTTTTTCTTGAAATTATGTGAAACATTTGGTGTGGTCATAATAAAGTCAAGAAATAATATCATCATGATTTAACATAGATTACTAATCAAGAAAATGCCTGCATTTGATATATGACCATCGGAATTACAAGTCATGCAAAAAAAAAAAAAAATCAAACAAGAGGGAAAAGACGCATGAACACATGACAAATTGTCCTTGGTCATTCTTTTTTGGCAGGAATATCATAGTTGTTTGGAAAAAGACCACAAAAACCCCAAATTTTGTCCAAATAACAAATTTATTCCAAATTTTTTTTTGTGACATCACACAAAGCTTTCTGGCGCAACACATTCACCCAAATTAAGGCATTTTCCATCTTTTTTTTTTTCTTTTTTCTTTTCTCTTCCCTCCCAGGCATGGCGGAGGGCGCCGTCAGTGAGGCTCCCTCGCCAACGTCGGGCGAGGTTGCCTAACGCTTAGGCTATCTGAGGCCGCCTCACCCCGGCGTTGGGTGGCCTCTTGCATTGAGGCGAGTGGCCTCGCCCAGATCTGGCGAGGAGGCCCTCACCCAACTTTGACAAGGGCCCGCGTCGCTGCGTCGACGAACATGGCCCTCACGGCGTGAGCCCGGCGGGCTGCCCTAGTCGGCCCAGTGAGGGTGGCCCATAGAATGCTGGCTTCCCTATGTTGACTTCGCCATGGCCGTAGAGGGAAGAAAGAAGAAAATTAAAAAGTAAATTAAAAAGTAAAAGACAAAAAATGCCTTATGATTTAGGGTCACAAAAAATGTTTGGGGTAAATGTGTCAGGGTTAGCAAATTTTCGAAGTTTTTCATGTCACAAAAATATTTAGAGTAAATTTGTCACTTTGGACAAAGTTTTGGGTTTTTAGTGATTTTTTTCCTAGTTGTTTTACGAAGGAATGAATACTCAAACATGTTCACATAGCTTTTAGAAAGTGACACTGTGGAATGGCATTCCTGCTGCATTAAGCTCCAATCGATTCAAAATTTAGTGGTGGTAAAGTAATATTCGGTGTGTCAAGAATACGTGCTAAAGTTAATATGCTAAATGCCACGTTATGATTATTGGGTGTTTGAAGAAGTGAGCTAGGACAGTCCAACAATAAACTTAGATATCCATCGAATCCCGCGCTACGTGCAAGTTAACCTTTCCTGATAAACATAAATTACCATTGCCCTCACTTCTTACAACTTCCACAAGCCATTCCTTTCAATTTTGGCAACTGGTTTTGCGTGATCTACAGTGAGGAATTGTCAAACTTCGAGTAGGTCGAACTCCCCAATATTCCTCTTTCAAATGTTTTTGGCAGTTGGAGGATTTGTCCTAAAAAATATGCTTTCGGATGCATTCAGGTTTACGCTTTATTCTTTTTTTACGGATGGAGGACTGATTCTGTTTATTGCCAAAAGGCGATGCTTTCGCTCTTTTTATCAGCACAGCGAAGCGTAAAGAAAGGTGCAGAATTCTAATCGGCCACCACAAAACTCGAAGCGTTCAAATTGATCTCGCCTTCGAAGAGCATCGGTGCACCTTTGAAACGAGATAAAGTTGTAGTAGACGTGGGAATATTTGCCAGTATATATCCAGCAAGCAAAACATCACACTTTCACCTTCACTAAGGAACACAAAGGGCAGCGAAAGGCACTAGTTTTTTGTTCCTGCTCTCTTCTTACCAGATGCCCAAAATCAGAAGCCCAACAGAACAGACCCCCTCCGGGTATTTTCCCACCCTGATTTGTCGACCTTGATCGAAGGATTGATTTATCGGAGTAAAAATGTTAAGGCGTATTTGAAAGCTCAAGCTTTCCACCTCTTTGTTTTTTGGTTTAAGGGTACCCGACGAACGACCTGACACACCCCAGGAAAAGGAAGTTCTTTTGTTGCAGCCGCACGAAGATGAAAGGAGACTATCGAAGAGGGATTCTCGAGAGAAGGCCATTCGAGAGAGAAGCTTCATAGATGGATGGTAAGCCAACGAAATCGCCTTCTTTTGTTAGCTTCGACTGAGATCATGTGAATCAAATATGCATCAATAGCCAAACAGTCCGATCTCTAGAGAGTTTGACAGTAACCGCATCACCATTCAACATTGCTTGTCTCTCCGCTATTATTCTAGGTTTTCAAATTGTTCTCTGATGACTTGCTTTTGTGGTTCTTGCCAAATTCAGCATGTTTGCTCTATGCTGCTGCTGGCTCTGCCAGGGAATGTTGCGCCCTACTGAGAGTAAGCGATAGCTTTTGCCGGAGAATTCATCAATCTTCCACTTGGAGCGTGTGTAAGCAATTCACAGAGTGTAGAAGTGTAGAAGGGTTCGCTATGGTCAGTGTGATGTAATTCTTCCTTAAAGACAAAAGAGGGATCATTACAATATTTTCCCCCGGCACGAGCAGGTCATTCTTGATTTGCCATCCATCTGATTTATATTACGCCTTTGTTTCCCAAATCCGACTGTTTCGTGCACATTTTAGCAAACGAAAACGAGCAAACAAAACAGGCGAGAAAGAGGTAGGAAACAAACTGGTCATGGACTATCGTAATTAGAGTGATTCTTGAGACGACAGGAACTAAAGCAAATAGCGAAAGAGACTAGATGGAAATCAAACCGAAAAAGGAACATATTCTTCTGCTTTCGCTCCACTCCATCGGCCATCAGCAATCGGCATCAGGTTCAGATGATATCCTTTCAGAATCTTATCATGTGTGGAAGATGATATATGTTGTGGAATGCGAGCAATTGACAATATAATAAACAGAGTAAGAAAATGAATCGGATATCGGATTTACGTGGTTCGGTTGTAGTGTAAGAACGAATTCGTTTAGATCAAGCGTAATAGGGATTACACACTCGAATCACTCAAAACACTATCAAGATTTTCCGAAACCCTTAATTACACCAAAATAACTCACACAATATTTAGTCTCGAAATTTTCACTACGCTGTGAAATAATGCTCAATTTTGTGAAAGAATTATAAACAAAATTTCAACACAAGATTTCATGGTTCAAACACTGACATAATTCATGAATTCCCCTCTGGACGTCTTCGCCCACCAAGCACTTGCGCTGTTTGCACACGACGCCCTTCAAGAAAGACCTCACGGCCACGGCAAGACTTGCTTTATATATCTTGAAGAAAGACCCACTAAAAATAAGCCTTGAATTTTAATATCACCGCCACAGAGAGAAGTCTAATTCGGTCACGTCTTGGTCAACAAAAGGAAACCAGTTGACCGACTATTTTCGCAATTCAAGTCCACGTTGGATTGCCAATATTAATTTCAAAGGCTTCAACAATCCGACTATAAAGTCGGCGATGTATTTTCATGCTCTATTTTTCTTGGTGGATTCCAATTTGATATCTGAACAAATATCCAACTTGGACTTTAACACCGAAATATACGTAACTTCATGGCACAAATTCGGATGTCCGTAGATAATAATATATTTTTGAGTTGGATTTAATTCATGGGCTCAAATTCAAGACATATTTCAATAGTATCATCTACAAAATATTCTTATTAGGTTTTCTACAATCTCAGTTCAGAACAAAAGAATTTGGCATCATTATAATGAAGTCTAGAAATGATATGACCACGGTTTTACATCAACAATATACAAATCTAAAAATGCTTACAATATTACAAATCCTCTCATCTCATCGTCAAATTTTAGAGTTAATACCACAAAAAACCTCCAAAAATTGGTATACCTACAACAAATTTACCTAAACTAATATTTTGACCATAAAAAATCTAAACTGATGCATTTGTGACAAATCCATTTTCAAAACTAATTTTTAAGCACCAAAAACCTCAAACTAATATGTTTGTGATAAATTTACATTCCATTAGTTTTTAGTTTAAATTAAATTAATATCACAATCTAGTATACATGTGACAAATAGATGGTAAAATCCCAAACTAGTATACCTTTAAACTACCACTTGCCATACAACTCAAAAATTTGACATTAAAATTTAATAGAAACTAATTAAGAGAAATTTATCATATATATATATATATACTAGTTTAGGGTTTTTGGTGGTCAAAAATTAATTTTGAATAGATTTGTGACATGTTATTAATTTTTGAGATTTTTCATGGTAATCCTAAATTTTATCTTATTTTTTGGTATCAATTGCCAAGTTGAAAGATATTATTTTCACTTCTATGAATGTGATATGATAATATCATCTTTTTTATACGTAAATGTTAATTAAAATCTTTTAAATCCTTAATTGATGAATTAATAAGTTGAGACTAGTAGTATTTTCATGAGCAGATTTATTAATGACATAGGCTTTTTCTTCAATAATAATTTGTCTTACTCCCGAGAATGAGGATCTAATGCCTTAAAAACCTCCAAATTTTGACTTTATTCCAATTTCTTTTTGTCTCATAAAAACCTCTAACTTCCTTAGGTCTAGTTCCAAATTTATCATAAAATTCATATATTGTCTTATCAAAAATGCCTAATCAACTTTAGGTCTTGTCCCAATTTTATCATAAACTTTGTTTTCCTATGAAAAACCCCTAACTTTAGGTCATCTCAATTTTATCATCAGTCTCAATTTCATCCTAAAGTTTTTACAATCTTATAAAAGCCACAATTTTTTACTTAAGTTACAAATTTGACCACATTAACCCTCCATCCAAAATTTATTGTTGACAACCAAAAGATGAAAGATTCCTAAAAACACAAGAAGTTGTTGAGCCTCACAAACACAAGCTCCTCCGATCGAGAGAGATGGAACATTCCTGCAAGCATGATAGATTAATGGAGTTCTAAAACCTATTAGCGATTTTGACAAGGATTAATGAAAAATAGATTTAGTGACTCAAGTAAAAGTTGGTGGCATTTATATATATATATATGTAATGAAATTGAAATTAGAACCTAAAAACCGAGATTTTTTATGAGACCAAAAAAATATATTTTAGAATTAGTATTGGACTTAGAGTTACAGGGTTTTTTTGTGATACAAAAAGAAAATTAAGGTAGAATCGGACTAGACTCAGAGGTTTTAGGAGTTTTTCACTTGAGACAAAAATAATTATACAAAAAAACGTGTAGGGTAGTATTGGGACATGATGTAAAGTTGACTCTTTTTTTAGAGACAAAATGTAAATTTGGGACTAGAACTAAAGGTTGGATTATTTTTCAAGCTAATAGGCCAAGAATGAGTATGGAAGTTTAGTAAGGCGAGATTTGTTTGTGTTTTTGTTTTTAAAAAATTGTTCCAGAAACATAAATAGAAAAAATTGTTTACGTGGGAACAATTTTTGAACAAAA
Source organism: Eucalyptus dawsonii (assembly GCA_016097615.1). Taxonomy (NCBI): domain Eukaryota; kingdom Viridiplantae; phylum Streptophyta; class Magnoliopsida; order Myrtales; family Myrtaceae; genus Eucalyptus; species Eucalyptus dawsonii. Next base: position 23,277,042 of record CM027881.1, on the reverse strand, counting down.
AAACGTTGAATTTAAACAAACTTTGATTGAGGATAAAAAATAAACAGAAACATGTTTGTAAATTTAGATAATTTTATTTCTTTATTTTTTTTTCTATTTTTTTCTATTTTTCTATTTTTTCTTTTTTCTTTTCTAACAGCCTTTGGTCGGCACCGCCGGCCAAGGCCTTGGCCGGCGCAGACCGGCCGCCCAGTCGGCCTCGCTGATCCGGGCGAGATCGAGGCTGCCGGGCGCGAGGTCGGGCTCGCCAGGAATGGGCGAGATCCCGAGCCTCGCCAGGACCGGGAATCGAGCTCACCAAGCCAGCCGAATCGAGCTCGCCCGGAGCCGAGCCGCCGAGGTCGGCCTTGCCATGGCTAGCGAACTCGAGCTTGCCCGATCCGGCGAGCCGGCCTCGCCCAGCACGGCGAGCCTCGGGCCTCGCTGGTGGTTGGGCGAGGCCGACCTCGCCTGCCAGCTACGGCGAGCCTCGGCCTCATAGCGATGAAGTGCCGCCATTGACTCCGGTCGGCCGCCGCCGGCCGAGGCCGACGCACCGGCCAAAAGAAAAAAAAAGAACAAGAAAATAAGAGAAAAAAGAAAAAAAAAGAAAGTGTTTTATGAAAGTGTTTTGAGAAACAAGACAACATGATATTTGTGTTCTTGTTTACGTTTCTATTTTTTTTGTTTTCAAAAACCAGCAAAAAATCAGAATACATCTAAATCCACAAACGTTGCCTTCCTTTTTTCATTCCCAAACAAAAAAAAACAGAAAAAGTGTTTAAAAAAAAAAAAATATTAAACAAACGCACAAACAAAATCGCCTATAACATGAGGAAGGCAAATGCCTTTTCTTTTTTTCTTTTTGTCATATCATGTACTTGCATATAATATACATAGGAGGACCGATGTTTACGGACAAAGCACGAAACAAAGTTACGACACGGACTTTCCCCAAGATTGTTAGAGGGAAAAGAAACGTAAAAATAAAAGATAACAAAAAGAGAGGACAGGTGAAATTTTATATGGAAAACCCTTTTGAAATAGAAAGAGAAAAGTATGGTGCCATACAAGGCAATCTTTTTACTATAAGGATAAAGAGGTTTCAAGTTACAATTACTAGAGATATCACCTCAATATATAATAGGAGTCATATGGCATAGGAAGTTATGGCGAAAAGTTATATGTATACACTAGCAACAATTTTTCTCCTTCTATAATCCGAGACTCCATCAATGTCCAACTTGGAGGCTAATCATGAAATTAACAATAGTCTCTCGGTGTCTTCCTCTATACACCCAATCGTTCATTACAAAACAATCGTGGTTTTTCACTTTCTAATTTTGAAGGGTTTTCCCATCATAAAATTTAAGCTTTTCTTCTGGAATCCTTTCTCCTACATTTTTATTTCTAACAAATAATTATTAGAGTTGATGGTTGATTAATGATCCACTTCCAATGTGGATAAAGTAAGACAAGGTAAGTCGAAGACGTCCTAAAGCCTTCATGCTAGATGCCATGTCATGATCTAATTGTTCAAAGAAGTGAATTCGGAGCATCCGATAGAGAACTTAATTATCTATCAAATCCTGCATCTCTGCACGTCGACAATTCCCAAATAGTTCCATTGTTCTCATTCCTCGAGCTATGCAAAACCGTGCATTTTGGCTTTGGCTTACAAGTGAAGAATTCATACCAGTTAAAGTGTCCAAAACTTAGGAGTGATTGATCTCCCAACTTGATTCCTCACTTAACTGCTACAGACAATTAGAGAACCCAATTCTTTTTTAAAAATATGCTTGTGGTTCTAATAATCTCTCCTTTCATTGAAAACCATTCGATAGATTGATTCTGTTTTCTACTTCGACTCGTACACTTTTTATTGGGTCTTGAAAGAGCCCCCTACGCTAACCTTTTGAAACAACATACCCAAAAGAGATATCGCCCAATGCGACTTATATATGGACAAGCAAGAAAAACATCCCGCGGCATCAGTTACATTTTAGCAAACACAAGGAGCAGTGAAGAGAAGGCTCTAGTTTCCTGCTCTCTTCTTCCCAAAATGCCCAGAATCAGGAGCACAACAAAACCCTCCTCTTCCATTGGGTATTTTCCACCTATTCTTTGATAACCTTGATGGAAGGATTGATTCATCGGAGTAGCGAAAGTTAAGGCGCATTTGAAAGCTTAAGCTTTTAACGTCCTCTTTTTTGTTTAAGAGAGTCCCTGACAAAGCCGTCAAACCCAAGGAAATGGAAGTAACCAGTTTGTGCAGCAGCAAAGAATAAGAAGAAGAACAGGAAGGACTTTCAAAAGTTGTAAGTCGACAAGAATCATGCCTTTCTTTTTTTCGACTGAAAGATTTGCATCAAATGCATCAATGAGCAAAAAAGTTCGATCTCACGAAGTTCGAAGGCAATTGAAATTCACAATCACTCCTTTCTCTGCTATTATTAAAATGCCTACAGCAGTTCCTTGATGGCTTGTTTTGTGGTTCCCCAACAATCCAGCGTGTGTGCCCCGTTGTGCTGCTGCCTCATCTGGTATGTTTCTACCTGTGATTTGATAGCTTTGCAGGAGAATTCACCAATATACTACTTAAAGGGTGTGGAATCAGTGTAATAGTTTGCTATGGTTTGCATAACATTAGCCATCTTCTGCACATAGAAGGGGCGCGTACACGCCTTGGCTAAGGATGAGTTTTTTTTTTTTTTTTTCTTTTCTTTTTCAGAAATAGTTCTTTTATATTTTTCATTTCAAGAAACAATTTAAATGAATAAAAGAACGTGTTTAGTACTTCACACAAAATTTCTACTCTTGGAATGGAAAAAAAAAGAATAGAAAATCGTTTTGTAACACAGTCGTTCTTTTTTTATATTTATTCGCTTTTTATTTTTGCTCACGATCGCCAACCATCAACCACTGGTTTTACATCACACCGCTGCTATCAGTTGATCACGGTTCACCATCATTATCGGGCTCTTCAACCGACGCTGATGGTAACAGCGATAAGCTAATCGGCGAAAGGTCAAATGAGCAATGAGCGGCAAATTAGCGGCCAGTCGGCATAGGGTGACAGACGTCCATCGTTTCTGACCGGCCGCGAGTTGAAGTGTATAACAAAAAGAGAGAGGAATAAAGAAAAATAAAAGCCAAAATCGGCTTATTTCTAGATATTATTCCAGGAACAAAAAACGATTTTTTCTAACGTTTATCCTCCAACTATTCCTTGGCCCTAACTTTCTATTGTCGACGGCAATAAAACAACTTTCAAGATTACCAAACCAATTTTCGTTTTGTTCCGGGAACGAAAGAATTAAATATGGAAAAACATAAACGTTCTCATGCGGAGCCATAGTATATCACTTGCCATATGTTCATTGGCAACATTAATAATCCTCATGAATTGCCACCGTTATCTAATTTGGATACTCTGTTTTCATCCAAATCTGAGTGTTCCGTACATTTGCAAAGTAATCGAAAACTAGTAAACAACAGGCAAGAAAGAGGTAAGGAAAAATAGACTCTTTTGAGAAGAAGAAAACTAAAGCAAAAGAGTGAAAAAGAATAGATGAAATCCAAAACCGAACAAGAAACCTATTCTTCTGCTTTACCTCCTCTTCATCACCATCGGCATCAGATTTAGATGATATCCTTTGAGAATCTTATCATTGTGTAGCCATAGATGGTACAGTTGAATATATTCACATCAACGTTTTCTATGATCTCAAACTCAATTCACTTTACTACTCCAACTCAAAAAAATAAAAATTCTTTTAAAGCATGAAGTTGGTTTAATCTCAAAGAGTATCAAGAACACACAGAGCTGCATTCCTGCTAATCCGCATGAGCTTAAAGAATCGACAGAAAACAAGGTTTCGCGCTCGTATTATCTTTACTTTACGTACTTCTGCTAAGAAATATCATTTTCTCGTGGATCGGCATGTACATAGCACATAAGGTATGTTGTTAGCAATGCATTAGACGCTGGTAATCCAATGAGGCTTTGTCATCCTCACTCACGACCAATCAGAAACATGGACACCTAGTTAAGACGGACTTGATAATCTTCTATGGAGTGCATTGCTGCATCTAATACCATCAGTGACTAACACAATTACAAATGCTAAAAAAATTACAGTCATTTGGCGTTTAGAAGGCACTGAGACAAGGGGCCAAATGAAATAAAATCCAGAGCAATTATTATGCAAAAACCCATTTTAATGCCTATGAAGCTACAACTCGGCCCATTTCTCAATTTTGTTGCAGGTGGCGTCAAGAAAAATAGAAGATTACAATCAAAAGAAAGGAATAAGAAAAAGGAAGAGGAAAAACTGTAAATAGAAAAGTAAAGGATTCAGTTCATATAAACACAGACATCTCGAAAAGCTGTCCAAAGCACTCAGTGAAATTCCAAGCCTTGATCCCTTTAATCAGAGGGAATTTCTTAGTAAAGTTGCAATTTAGGATTATTTTGAATTCTTAGTTGCTTGGTAGACACTAGAGGTATTTGCGCTGTATAATCATGTTGTAAAGAAACTTTTCAGATGTCGTGGACCTCTAGGATTTTAGAGAAGTCGATTTGTGTCACAGTGTCATCAAGACAAAATTTTGAAGTTTACCGCATCCGTTGAAATAGTTTCTATCTCTATCTTGAGCGTTGATTTTTGCTGTCTACGGTCATCTTTTGACCTCAAGGCACAATTTGGTGCACATCAAGTTAGATTTCCAATGACTCTGGACCCATTTGAAAAGACTTTGGTAGAAGTTTTGGGGGGGTGGGAGTTAGAGACTTGGGTAGAGTTTAAACGAACCGTTTAAAAATTCGATAAGTGAACTGTTAAATATGTAGTATACGGGAAGCATCTGTCTAATTTTGAGCAAGTTTTTTGAATGCATATCAAGAGTTTTCTATTTTTTGTTACTTCAGATAAGCTTTGTTTGGTCACGTCTAATGATTTTTATGTTTATTTCTCCTTCATTGATAGAACTCTGAGTTTTCTGTTCAAAATATTTTTCTTTCAATTTAGTATAACATGTCTTTTATTATTTGGGAACCCATGTCTTGAAAATGATAGGAATTAAAATGTGTTGTAAGATAAAGAATCATAGCACGGCAAGTTTGCTTAGTAAAAAGGAAAAGTGGCACTTGTCAAAATTATTTGTTGCATAAAGATGGATTTAAACATTTACTAACAATTTGATTACATGAAATTGCATAGTAAAGCACTTGTCAAAATTATTTTTGAAATAATTCAAAAATTGCTATGCAAAATATACTCTACTTCCGACCCTCTACTTGATGCAAGGGTTTGGAAAAGGCTACTTGTAATTGATTGCCAGTTTGGTTGAAATTCATTCTGACGTGTTTTATGATTCGTTGGAGGATGTGATGATAGTTTGATGGCTCTCATTGCTATGATCTGAACCATTGTTTCCTCAGGATGTTTGCTTGGATCAAGCCAATAAGCGCGATATAGGTGAAGATTTATGTGAGAGAAAATCTTGATATGTCGTCCTCGTTTTAAGATGGCCAAATTTGACATTGAACACAAATATTTGGTGTTTTTGGATGTTCCAGATTATATGAACTTAAAGAAACCATAAAAACATCTGTCTCTTTATATATATGATATCTTGGTTCTACAAATATGAGTTCTTTGTTCAAAATGTTTATACATATGCATAGTAATTAGCTCAATCTGTTTAGGAAAGATTTTTACTCATTGAGCTATGGCTTACTCATACCATTCATTTCAATTCTTTCAATTTTCTTCCAAGTTCTACAGGTACCAGCAAGTAGGATAAGAAGATTTCGACGGGCAAATATTTTCAGTTTCACTTTTGAGGCAATTGATTGTGGGAAATGAGATGTACTTTTCGACTCTAGCTCTTGTCATTCATTGGACAAATGCAGTACAATTTTAAAAACTTTTGAGTTTTATGCTTAGCTGATGATGAATGTCCTTTTCAGTACACTATATAGTCCAGTCCTTTAATCAGCTTGCATTTTTCATCACCGTATCATATATTTGAGGACAGGTCTATGTTGATTATGTGTGAGTTGGCCGCATCGTTTGAATAGGAGGAAGGTCGCAAGTCGTTTCCCTATGCTTGGAGAGTTGGGGTGCGACGACTATCATTCATCCACAATCAATCTGCTCAACCTAATCTAAGAGAAAAATGTGCTACAAAGACGCTTACATTCTGAAAGAAGAAAATCCCAGCTTACGATTCGTGGGGAAAAGATATGATCCCAAAATAAGGTCGTTGGATCTACAAGCTCCTTTGATAGTACAGAGGAACTAAATAGATTCTGACAGCCGAAAAGTGAACCTTTAGAGAAGCCTAGCCTAAGATAAAACTGGTACTCAAGTCAAAATCAGAGAACCATCCTCACACTTACGAGCTATCTTCTCTAAATGATGAATACGATGTAGGCTGAAAAGTTGAAGTCGGAATTAGGAAGGGGGAAAGTTCATTGCCACGGCAAGCAGCAGCAATGACTGCATTCATCATAATCCCCGAAATCCACCCTTCAGTTCATGAATACCAGCAATTGTAGTACCCCCAGGTGATGCAACATCATCCTTCAGCTGACCGGGATGCTTGCCCATTTTAGAGGCCATAGATGCTGCACCCAACACCTGCAAATGTAGCGAAACAAAACAATGAAGCTTCAAAATGAATGGTTTTCAATGTAAGCCACTAATAATTCAAACAGACGTTTACAGGAACCACAAGCAATCCATGCTAAGTTTCTGAAGTTTTTGTTAAAATGATTAAGGTATCTTACCTAGCAAAAGTACTGAAGTAGAATAAAACTGGTGCAGTCCATATCCAGCATTAATGTTTACTTGTCAACACTTCTGCCAAAGAGTGTACAACAGACGGTACCTATCTACCTATGGCTTTTGTAAGGATGGCACCATTTCGACATCCAAAATAGCTTAAAACACGACATTTTGTTGAATGAACCAAAATATCCTTGAGTATAAACAAGCCCATCACCACACTGGATTTCTGCCAATGGCAATCATGCGCATCTATGAACTGAGTAAGAAATTGATCAAATAGTTGCCAATCATCATTGGCCAGGCTAATTGCCAGAGGAAGATCGAATTCGCAGTCATATGATGTAGAAAAACCCTTTGCAAAATGGGTTTCGGTGGAAATAAAATGGAGTAAATCGTTAAGGGTAAGAATTTTCTGTGGAATACATTAAGAGCCAAGAGCGACGAAGACTGAAGAGAGAGGAAGTAAGAGGTCAGTAGAATGTAATGGACTGTTGTGCAATATGAATCAAATTACCAAAATGAAAATGTAATGGAAGAATGTTTCAAACCTTAAAAATACAACACCTACTTCACTTTGTTAATATAGTCTACAGAGCTTAATTTCTTTTTATATCTGTTTGCATAATGGACCATTAGATGTCCACTGTGTTCATCCAAGTTTGTTATTGGATAGTCACCTATATTATGTACCATTCCAAAACTTTGTATTCCAGAAAGTGACATCCTTCTTCTTTTTTTTTCTTTTTTATTACACTAAAACATCCATCTCTGTTGAGTCTATCCATGGAAGATGACGAGTCTATGAAGATAAAAGAGGCAGTGGCACTTTTAGACTGAATACTTCTTGCAAATGATGTTAAAACTTAAGCATAGGGCAAGGAGAGGAGAGAGAGAGAGAATCATAGATTGGGAGATAGATATATGTGTTTGAAAAAGGGGTTTCTCTTTCTTTCTGGGCCTTTTGGTATGCTAAGTTCAAGAGACTGTGCATTAAGTTATTCCCCTAGGTGTCGATTTAGATCCATGAACTTTCTCAACCTATAATTATCGGAGTAGCCAGAGCATTCTATGTGTCAAAACTCACTGAAACATAAGTTCTTCATTTGTTTCCCTTCATAAATATTATTTAAAGAAAGCAAAGAAGATTAAATATGTAATCACATCATGCAACAGAAAAAAGCCACCCTGCCAGGGAAAAAGGCACAGCCCATGAGAAAACAACTCTGATTAGTCAATCCTCATTTTCAGGGCATATAACAAAATAAGATCTATTAGATGATGATTTCATTTCAAAAGAAGGTCAAGAGAGGATTTGCTCAAAGGACTTCCTCATAGCCTAAGCACAGGCTGCATTTGAGCATCTGACTATAACTCTAAAGGTGTCACAATCTCTCATTAGCAAAACACTAATATCTGATTATATGAACGACAACCACCGTCTGGAGGAGCTAGACCTAATGCAAGATCTCTTGGAAGACCTGCAGCAACTCCTCCATCGACCAGAGCTTCTATTGCCCTAGAAAGATATGCTGGACCACTGCCACTGCATATATACACAAAAAGGAAAGCTCTAAGTCAAACTGTAATCTCACCACACTTTATACAAACCTTCACAGAAGTATAAGGAAACTGATGCTTTAAAAGCCATTCCAAATACCTCAGGCCAGTAATTGCATCAAAATATTTTTCATCAGCTTTCCAAATCTTGCCTATAGATCCGAATAAAGTAGCAATGAGTTTTGCATCCTCTTCTTTCACTGCTCCTCCCAGACTCATAACTATTCAACATTAAGGACATTAGAGAATCTCATTGTACTTCAATCTTACGAAATCAGATAATAACATAGTTGAATCTGACAGATCACTTTGGAAATTTATCTCACAAAATAAGTAGTAGTAATTCCACATGGGTATCGGAGCAATCCACTTTATAATAAAGTGATACGATGAAAGGGCAGAACACTTGCATTAACTATACTGCCATTGTATCACAAGAACAGATAACAAAAGAGTAATCCATCACAAGCCACATCACAACAGTACCATGGATTATTCTACACTGCAAGTATCATGGAAACCTGATGACTAGATCTTCTTTCCTGATGATTAATGGGAGAGTAGGATCCCAAATAATTTCACTGACTTTGAACCATCGGCGTCCCAAACAAAATTGTTGCGCATTTCATAATACAAAAACTATGGTAATTTGAAAATGACTTAGCCAAGCAACATTAACTCAACCGAGGAAGCCTACATACTTTCCATCATTACAATTGATTGTAGATACTCCAGGATAAAGAACTCCAATATTGTAAAATCCAGCTTATTGGAACTTAACAACTAAACATCAAATCAAGAGGGTTCGATGCGCCATTTCTCCTGCAGCTAACAGACGACCAAGTCTTGGACTGCATAAGAAGATGATGGAAGAAAATCAACAATTTGCAATGTAAAAGCATTTTCAGATTCTGATGAAGCAGCACAGTATGAAGAGAAATTATGTATCATCCAAAAGAGACATGGTAAAAAGAAGTCAGTTTCCACATGAGACGATTTAAGGCCAAAACAATATTGGCTTTTCCATGCATACAAGGAAGATCAGCAAAGACCCTAGTATATACATTACCAGATGCAGCCTCGCCAACAGCAGCAGGAGTATTTGGCATCACACGAGATAAATCGATCATGGCCAGCCCAATCCTAGAAAAGGAAAGCATACTCACTCTAGGCAGTTCAAAAACAGACAATTCTTAAAGATTAGATGAAATAGTAACCGACAGTGAACACCCGGATTATGGTATTGAATTCTAAATAATAATTAATAGAAAAAGGCCCATAGATAAGAAAACTTCAAAGAGTCAAAGTTTCATTAGAAAAAGTTTACTATCACAACTATCAGCTGTCCATCTGGACAACTACTATACATTAACATAACATACCTGAACATTTGTTTCTTTACCTAGCATAACTTTTATACTCCTACTTAAGAAGCAGCACAGAATTTTACATCTGAAAATCCAATCCCATTGTGGAGAGTGTTCCTGAGCATTATTAACCCAAATCATGATTACCATTAAAATATAATGTTAATCATGGTTCAAGTTGCACCCTAAATTCACAAAAAATGGTTCCACAGATCGAATTAGGTTTGCTCAAATGAGAAATTGATCCTGCAGAACATATCGAATGAAAGATAACAAATTGTAGAAACGTCATTCCAGTCTATTCAAACCAAGAAAGTGATATATACATTATAGCATGAAAAAAATGGAAGTAAGGGAAAAAATAAGGACGAGAGATGCAGTTTTCAGTGATTTGATGATGTGAATTATGAAAAGAGCCTCTAATCCTCAATAGCATTGTATAAGATATTCCCCACACCATGAAACTTGAGACAAGAACTAAACTCAGGTGACCGATAAAAAACAGTGGGCAAAATACCTGCAAATCCTTCAATTTTACTCCGGTAACTACTGAGACCAAAATGCTTTTTTGATAGTGATGGCCTCCAACTGGGAGACAACACCTTTAACTAGAAAAGAACAACAAAAAGTAAATTAAAAATATATTCCAAATAATTTCTACTATAAGTAACATTTTCAGCAATGAGGAAGATGCATGACCTCTAGAACCAATATCCATTCTACTTTTTGAAATCAAATAAAATGGAAACATCCTTCTCCAGATTTGTATCATCACTTAGTAAAACTACAGAATAATGTCATAATTTTTAATTTCCAGAAGTGGACCATTGACGTCATCAACAGAATTAAATTATCCCTTGTCGGTAAAGAGAATATGTTGTAGAAGCATCGATCACCACAATGCAAAAAAGTTATGATAAAGAATAGTGAAGGCATTCATCCAAAATCTGGCGATAACTGAGATGCACTAGCATATGTTGTGAAATCCACATGTCTATGTTTGGCTGCTACCAACTCAAAGCTGAAGAACATTGGTGGCTTGTGGTCATATCGACCATATATGTGCTTCTATCCCATTATTGAAATTTGAGAAAAAGAAAGGACAAAAAAAAGCGACAAACTGAGCAACAGAGTACAAGTGCTATATACCGACTTGGGGTTTTCACTGAGAAGATGACCACATCACTGTCTTCAACTACCTGCTTTCACAACCCTGTAAGTTTCTTTATCCTAGAAAAAGGGAAAAAGGAACAGCTACTCAAGATTAAACCAGTCAAAGAAACCCCAGGAGGTAGAATAACTCACAACGTGTTCCATCCACTCATTTCTCATGCATCACAAACAAGAAGAAAAAGAATTTAGGACCTACTGAACTGCAAGCTATACAATCGCTAAACCAACTTGCTCGCTCTTGAAGAGCAAACATAAAATCTAAGAAGAGATTTCACAGTCCAAAAGACCCGGGCAAGATATCCATTTGCTCAAGAACTTGCTCAGCCGACAAGACACAGCCAAATTGTCATTTTCCACCCAATTAACTTACACAAACCAATGCCAGCAACTAAAAGGATGAAGTAACAGCCTGAATTTTTTTCGCTGTAAGCAAAAATACAAAACCCGATGGCACCGAGCTAGGACATCGCGAATTCTCATACACACTTATTACAGATTTTGAGCTGTTTCAGTGAGATAGCAATGTCGTTCCAATAAAACTAAACCAAACCCTGTAATCGTTGACACACGCAGAGCCGGGGCAAGCAGAAATATACGTCATGGCAAAGGCAAAGCTCACCCTTTTCACGCCTGTTTTCCGATAAAAACCAAAACTTGACGCTAATCACATCGACTGCATTTTCATCAGGCGGTCCGAAGATCCGATCATTCGCATTCCTTCACCGCTTCCACAGAGAGAGAGAGAGAGAGGAGAGAGAGAGAGAGAGGGGAAGGGGCAGAGGATACGCAACGGCTTGATTGTCGGGGAGGACTTTGGACGCCGAAGAAGTTCGAAGGCGGCGCGTCGGCTCATGCTGCTCGGTGTGCGCGGCGGTGCGAATCCGGGACGGCGGCAGGACGCCGGAGCTGACGACCCTCGCGATGGACTCCGCCATCTTGCCGGCCCCGATGAACCCCGGAGCTTGTGCGTCTCGGCCGGTATCAGCGGCGACACCAACTCCATCGTCTCCTGCGGCTTTTTGCGCTCCCGGAAACAGATGGGGGCTCGCCGGATCGAAATCCGCGAGCGGCGATCGCTGCCCGAGCGGCCACCGTCGATGTAACGGTCCTTTGCTCGACAAGACGACCACACACACACACACCCCACCCCTCTTTTGTCGGTCGTCGCGCTCCGAAGCAGATTCTACTGGGCCCGGGCTTTTATGGAATTGGGCTCCAGCTTTAATGGGCCATACTGGATCTGAAGCGCCATGTTCTGGGCCCAATCATACCTTCCCTTCATACCGGAGAAGCAGACGGTGGTTGTCGTCAAATTATCAGTCCGTTTGTTTAAAAGAAAATTTTATGCTTTATTTTCTTACTTTTCTAGGGTTTAGATAACGAAAAAGTAATTGATTTATGAAAACCATTTTTCATGAACTGAAATAATAAGTTTATATCAGGAGGAAACGGCTTTATCTTTCATAGTAAGAATGAAATCATATTCCCTAAATCATAACCCAAATGAAAACTAACTTCCTTTGAATGATTCTTAGGAAGAAAAAATTATTTTTATCATGAAATTTTCCATGACACAAATGCACCATTTGTTGATAAATTTGCACGTATCATCATTCCAAAAAACTTATGATCACCTATTAAATATGGTTGTTAGAGTAACTTTATCTTCAATGATCTCTCTCTCATGAATCCGCATCTACATGTGCATATGATCAACCCTTATTAATGGTTAATATATGTCGATGTTTCTTACCGTAAATAAGTCAGTTCTAGGCTATTCCATATCATACTTCCCGATAGATCAGGAGTTCCCAATTTAAAGAGACAGTAGCTTTGCAGGTGGGCTTGCTAGACCGTGGGTGTGTCTGTTGGCTTGCTGTCCATGTTTCGTCCCTTTTCTCTTTTGCCCCCTTTCCAAATTCACTGTTCTTTCCTCTTCCAAGCCTCTTGACGTCGGAGCCAGCCTTCCCGATCCGTTACCTTGAATGAGCCCCATCAAAGGCTTCTTTCTTATTTTTGTTCTCATGCGAAATCAATGTTATCGACAACATTTCTTTAATTTCGTTGATCCTAATTTGATCGAACACATACAAATTACGGACATATATAAAAATCCGCTGGTTCAACGGGAACACATCCACTTATCAAATTTGCTCATGACTTTCCTTCCAAATTTCCAATATTAAGTACATAAGAGTCGAAATGTCATTTTCTAAGGATTATAACAATGTATTAGCGCCAATCGCAATACCTAACCCCTAAAGATGAGAACAAGCATGTCAGATGACAAACTCAATTTGTGCAAGCATCGGTGGCTTTTCATTGCACGTCCACCTCTAATGATGTTGTTTCTCATCGTGCAAGACATCACAAGGAAATAATTGGAGTAAAAAAGCCCATAAAGGAGCGGCGGCTTACGAGCGTGCCCGCGTTCTCCTCAACTCAGTGCCTTCTTGTAGGGGAAGTCTGCCTATACTTCTTTAGTCAACCGCTGTCGTTTTTTTATCATTGAGTACAGGTTGGAGAGGACGACCGACGCTAGTGCTCCTATCCAAGCTGGGACAAACTTAAGGATGTCGCACTATTACAGAATGTTTGGACCACATCATAGTCATTCTCGCCATCCATGGCCTAAAGGTCGGAGCTTGTAAGCGCCAAGTGTAAATCCATCACATCGGCGGTTGCAGGAAGTTTCCACCTATGAAAGCTGGCTTGTGTTAGATAATGCAGCACGCCAAATTCAAAGGTATGCCTAATGAAGTAAGTCGAAGTCACGAGAGACATAGTGGGCCTTTACTATTGAGCCAACCATCCTGTGATTAGTTAACCATGTTGACTAAATCCATGCCTTCCTCAAGGTCCTATACATTAATAAATCACACTAAAAATAAACAAGATTAAGTAGGGTCCTATCACCAAATCTCTCTAGAATACGAAGATTAAGTTACACAAGAAAAAAAAAACTCCAGAACTTCCCGAAGCATTGAATACATAAAAGATAGTTAATGAATAACAAATATTCAAAGTTTTCTTACTTGCTAAAGTAATGGCACTAATCGAAAGACGGATTCTAATTTGATGTAGCATACTTTACACTACAATAAATCACAGTAAAAAATTTGTAGTCGACTTTCAAGCTTCCTACGATAATTTGAAACAAATTGTATAATGCAACAGCCATAACATCAAACATTTAAAGGAGTACTTATTCCTAATTGGCTTATTTAAACACACCCAACATGTCAATATTAAAATTCCACGAAAGTTTCGGGAACTTTGTCTATATAGAAGTCAAGTGCGTAAATTACAGATTAAATTAACAAAAAAGGCGTATAGCACTTAAAAAAAAAACCACCATTAAAAAGAATCATTGACTTTCTGGTTGTGGACTGAAGATGAAGCGTATTGTGAAGAAGCCATGGATGTAGCTATCACTGGACAGTCCTCTATATTTGCGATGCGGGGCGGTTGAACAGCTTCTCATTCCAAAATCTGCTCAGCAAAATCACTTAGCTAGAGAGAGAGAGAGATGGCGGAGCTGTTCGTGAAGCAAGCCCAGCAATACGTGGCGGCTCGGCCGAGCTATCCGCCGCAGCTCTTCCGTTTCATCGCCTCCAAGACGCCCGCCCGCGACCTCGCCTGGGACGTCGGCACCGGCAGCGGCCAGGCCGCCCAATCCGTGAGTAACATAGGCTTGTCGCCCCGCATTTTCCATTTCTTTGGCATCCGTTCTATTGCTTTCGATCCGCCGGGTCAGACCGTAAAGGAGTCGTGTCGATTTTCTTTCAGCTTGCGGAGATCTACGGCAATGTCGTGGCCACGGACACGAGCCCGAAGCAGCTCGAGTTCGCCCCGAGGCTCCCCAACGTCCGGTACGAGCTCACTCCCCGGTCATGTCGATGGCCGAGCTGGATCGGAAGGTCTCGGCCGCATCGAGCGTCGACCTCGTGACGGTCGCGCAAGCCCTCCACTGGTTCGACCTCCCCACTTTCTACCGGCAGGTGAAGCACGTCCTCAAGAAGCCCCACGGCGTGGTCGCCGCGTGGTGCTACACGATCCCGGAGGTCGACGGCCCGGTCAACTCCGTGTTCCGCCGGTTCTACTCCGTGGACTCGAATCCGTACTGGGACCCCGCCCGGAAGCTGGTGGACGGCGAGTACAGGGGGATCGATTTCCCGTTCGAGCCGGTCGAGGGGATGGAGGACACGGGGCCGGTCCGGTTCGTGACGGAGAGGACCATGGGGGTGGAGGATTTCCTCACGTACATAAGGTCGTGGTCGGGGTACCAGACGGCGAAGGAGAAGGGCGTGGAGCTCCTGAGCGGCGACACGGTCGAGAGGTTCCGGCGGGCTTGGGCGGATGACGGCGAGGACAGGAAGGTCGTCAAGTTCCCGGTTTTTCTCAAGATCGGAAGGGTGGGCAGCGCGTGAGAATCGCGCTTACAAATTTGGCGTGCGAATAAAATAATGTAGGGCTAGGAACCTTCATTTGACTGCTGTATCACATTATTTGCAATGGCGACACATTTCCATTTGACCTTAAACGCCTTTCCATAGCTCTATTTATTTCACGAAAAACGACTTTTCGAGAAATTTTTTCTAAATTCTCTGTTGTTTATTTCATGGAAAATTAATTGGTTAGAGAAAACATTTTCCATCAATAAAAAAAGTATTTTAAAATAAGGAAAAATATTATTCATTTTTCAATTAGGGAAAAATATTTTCCTCACTCACTTTGTGTTATCTCACATCTCTGTGAGCCCCCTCATCTCCGTGACCGACTAAAGAAGAAGGAAAAGGACAGGGAAAATTATCAACGTCTATTATTTTGAGCAATGACCATCAATCAAAGCAATCTGGAACAGATACCTTTTCAATTTCTCTTTTGCAGCCTTAAGGTCGAGACAAGGAACGTGACAAGCGACGAAGAGGGCGGATCCGACACGGTGCT